>SZWC01002501.1:31923-103907 GCA_023375785.1 Penium margaritaceum | reverse complement strand
AGAGATCTTTCAGGCAAGAGTCCATCTCCTGAGAAGAGCATCAGCATAGTTACCCACTAAGTTTCCTCTACACATAGTGATTGGAAGGAGCATGTACAAAAAGAAAAGGGGCATTACTGGTGTGATGAGTTACGACTTAACCATGGACATCAAGACGCCTCCATGACCCACAATCACGGCCCGCACATGCGGAGACAAACCAATATCAGTTGGAATAGGAATAGGGAGATAATGATAAACCAGAGTCATGTGGGCAGGCCGGACCAACAGAGTGAATGCCAAACTTGAAGACGTTTTTGCTGAGTTCCTTAGTGAGAACGTCAGCACGTTGTGACCATGTCACCATCCAAATGACTCAAAACAAGCCAAGGGGAATACACTCACGAACAAAGTGATGCTCAAAATTGATGTATCCTGGGCCAAATTGATGCATTCCATCATTATCAGGGGTGGCCTTTGTGTTATGATTGTTAAAGCACAAGGTGATGTAGTGGATAGGAACATGGAGCTACTCTAGCAAGCGCCAATGCCAAACAGCCTCACGAGAACCCACACCAAGCGCTACACACTCGGCCTCACCCAAGATCCCTGCTACACACCCTTGTTCACCACTTTTCAAGGAGATGACAGTTCTGCCAACCAGAGTAGTTTAGCTTGTGTGACACCATGTATCTGCATCATGAGTGTTATTGTTGATTGTAAAGCCATAAACCACAAGCGAGGGCTATTGCAAGAATTATAGGCCCATGCATGGGGTCAAGAACATGTATTGCACCATATCGAATGCCCGCCTGGAGGTATCGCTCCCTCGGGCAATGAGAGAACTGCATCGTAAATTTCAGTGCAAAGACTACATTGGCACAAGTGGTGGTGGCAAGGTACACGAGAGAACAAATGTCGCGTACATAGAATTGACATTTCCTATCTCCCTGAGCTTGGAGTTGTCCATTAGCATCAGAAGGATCTTTCTTGTGAGGGGTATCGGCATGGAAGGTGAAAGAAAAGGAGAAAGGAAGGGAATAAAGGACTCCCGTAGACTATCAACATACACAACCTGGTGCACATGTAGTGTCCATTTTGTGTAGCCATGCTTAAGTTCCATGCCAAAGAAGACCCAGGACAGAACAAGATATTTCATTTTGTAAGCCAATTGGAGGAGGATTTTGGGTACTTGATCACCAGCTTGAATGGGAGATGGACTAAGAAGATCATCCACATACACAAGGATGGCAAAATGTGGGGAAAATGGTGCACAAAGAGACAATGCAAGATCCATAGTTTTCCTACAAAATCCAACTTTCTCAAGCATGGACGTAAACACATGGTTCCTAAAACGTGGTGACTACTTGAGGCTATACAAGGCCTTGTGCAGTCGCCACTCCTTGTTAGTGCCATCGGCAACCCCATAAGGTTTAATCATGTAGAAATCTTCATCCAATTTCCCATGTTCATAGCTGCCAATGTCGACATGGTACGGGTGGGCCTCCGCCATGTCAGAAACCAGGGTGCAGTTTCGATGTGGCCCAAAGGGTCTTCTGTTCTCACGGCTAAGTTGTATGTGGGTTTTCGGAGTCTAAGCATGAGCTTTCTGGTCGCCTCACGCTATGTTTCTGGGAGTTGAAGGGAAGAACGCGATTTTGCATTAGTTTTTTAACATGGACATGAAAACTTGTAGGGCTAGTTATCAGCTCTCCAACGCACCAAACCGTGCACGATTCAGATCACCGTAGCTTCCGCTATGTCAGCCGAAGTGCAGCATCCCAAACCAGCCGCTCAGTCGGTGCACACTACGTCGTCCGCCAAGGCACCCTCACACATCAAGGACCCATCATTCCAGAGGTGCAAATGTCCCTACGCTTAGTGGCGGTGCCCCTCGTGCCTTTGGGGTGTGTTTTGATGCATTAACCATCGAATTTGGTGACGGGGATTGATGTGGGTCAAAACCTGTTCGCCGACCTGCAGTCGGAATTTTGATCAAGTCCCCGAGTAACAAAATGTACTACTGACTTTTGGACGCCAAGCCAGAGATTTGGCAAAGTCCCTCAGTAAAAAACTGCACTACTCGCATCCGACGGATAATTCACCAGACGCCTCGGCAGCCCTTCCAGAGCAAAACCTCATGATGGACTTTTGTTACTCGGTTGGGTGGATTATCCTCCTCCAGTCAAACCGTGCCCGACTTCCAGAGCCGCCGCACACACCCCAACTTTGGAAGCTGATATCTCCTGTTACTAGTCCAATTCTAGTGAAACAACTTCTATCCGATTCAAGGACTCATCAACTTTCAGGGGAAATCCTTCAATTTAGGATTCGAGCAATCCTTGAGTCACCATATATAACGACGAGGAATTTCCTCTCTTTGGTGTATCCCGTCGTCGCCTCCTGGCGCCGCACTTGGGCATGCAGAGGGGCATCTCTTCAACATTCTCCTCCTTGCACCTGCCATGCCCACTACTCCTTCTAACTCATCTTCCATTGTGCCCTCCAGCCCATCATAGCTGGTCATCCCAAGTCCGGCCACGCTCAATGCGTGCCGGTCCACGGGTTGCGCTTTGGTCAAGCAATCCGCAAGCATGTTTTGCCTACTGTAGTGCTGCAGTACCACCTGCCCCTTTTCAACCATGTCCCATGCGTACTGATAGCGCACGTCAATGTGCTTTGTCCTCCTGTGTTGCGTCGGGTTGTTGGTCAGCAAGATTGAGCCGGTGTTGTCCTCTCACACCACCGTAGGCTCCTGTTGCGGCACGCCCAGCTCGCCTAGCAACCTACAAAGCCACATCGCCTCCTTGACCTCCTCGTCCAGCGCGATGTACTCTGCTTCCACTGTGGAGGTGGCGACACAGTCTTGCTTCCTGCTGCATCACAAGACCGTTGCACCAGGGAGGAAGAACACGTAGCTGGATGTGGACTTCCGCTTTTCCACATCGCAAGCGTAGTCTGCATCTGTATAGCAAACCAGACGCAAAGTGTCTGCCCACCCCTTGCTGTCGAGCCTCCAGCGCGCATGCCATGTTGCCTGTAGGTAGCGGTGGATGCGCTTGACCGCCTGCCAATGTAGTGGCCCTGGGTGGGCCATGTACCTGCTCACTTGGCCCACCCCATAGGCTAGGTCTGGTCGAGTCGCCACCATGGCATACATGAGGCTGCCTACCGCCAATTGGTAGGGCACCCTTGTCATATCCTCCCGCTCTTCTTTTGTTTGCCGCGCCATTGCCGCACTCAGTTCATAGGTTGTGGAGACCGGACTGCCAACTGGATTGCACTCCTCCATGCCATACTGCTTTAGTACCTCGGCCACGTATTTGGCCTACACCAGTTCAAGCGTGCGCGCCCTCCGGTTCTGTGTGATGCTCACCCACAATTTAGTACTCCAGCTTCCCCATGTCCGACATGTGGAATCTGCTGCTTAGCTGCTCTTTGAGACCCTGTAGGCTTGGCAGATCCGTCGAGCACTGAATCAGGTCGTCCTCGTAGAGTGCAATGATATGATGGAGTTGTTTTTCGTGACGCACATACACGCTGTGATTCACCTCACAGCGCTTGAACCCGAGTTGTGCCATGAAGCTGTCCATCTGTTGGTACCAACATCTGGACGATTGTTTTAGCCGGTACAAGGACTTCCGCAGCTTGCACACCTTGCCCTCCGGTGCCTCCACCCCCTCTGGCACCTCCATGTAAATATATTTATCTATGATTCCATTGAGGAAGGCCGTCGTTATATCCATTTGGTGGAGCTTTATGTCCTTCGCGGCCGCCACCGCAAGGATCGCCCAGATGCTTGTGAACTTGGCGATAGGAGAAAATGTCTCATCATAGTGCTCACCATTATGCTATGCGTATCCCTTTGCCACCAGCCGCGCCTTGTAATTGTCAACCACACCTTTCTTTGTGAACTTGGTCTGAAAGACCCACTTTGAGCCAATGACCTAGGCATCTTTTGGCCTGTGAACCAGCTCCCATGTATCATTTTCCATGATGGACGCCAGCTCCGATTCGATGACTGCATCCCATTGATCCCCTTCGAGCCGTGCAAGCACCTCTTGCACGGTAGTCGGCTCCATTGATGCAGCCAGCATGCACCGCGTCATGCCTATCCATCGACTGGTGCTTGTGTTGACGCGCTTCCCCACTTTTTGCTGCCTCCCGCTACGTCGCAGTAGTTTTGGTGGCGCAACGTTGCTCTGCTGCAATCCCTCTGACTCAGCATGCTCTGGTGAATCATTGACCGGAAGGCTCCCCAAGGATCTCTCACGCTCCGGCAAAACATCACCTGAACAACCGGCGCGTCCGGTGCATTTTCCGCCGACGCCCGATGCACACACTGCCGGGAGTACGCCCCTTGGCACCCTTTGTGCCTCATCCGCCGGATCTTTCTGGTGGATCTTATCATCAACTTGATCATCATGAGAGTCCTCCGTGTCGACTGCCACCGCTGGTGCATCTTCGCACTCTGATGTCACATCCTCAACTTTGGCGTCTGCTAGCTCCTTCTCGTAGTAAAGGAGTTGGAACCACTCTCCCGTCTTTGGAGGGTCTACCACGCCCACGTCGTTGCTGCTGATGTAGCTCTACTGCTCGTCAAACTCAACATCTCGGCTATGGATTACCTCCTTGCGCATGCTATAGAACCTGTACGCCTTATGCACGCTCTCATAGCCAAGGAAGAGATATGACTTTGCCCGCGGCTCCAGCTTGCTGTCGCGCCTCTGCACAGCCTGCACCTGTGCGTGCGCCTTGCACTCGAACACTTTCAGGTGTGCCACACTTGACTTGCACCCGCTACAAACCTCCAGCGGCGTCTTCCAGCCGCTCTTCTCGTTTAGCACTATTGTAGGAGTGAGGTTGATGGTGTAGCTCATCATACGCAGAGCTTCCGCCCAGAAGCTTTGCAGCAATTCCGCATCCACCAACATAGTCCGTACCATTTTCAGCAGCATCTGGTTTGCCCGCTCCGCCATGCCATTTGACTGAGCGAATATGGTGTAGTTTGTTCCCATTTTATGCCTTGTTGCTTCATCCACCCGCTAGAGCCCACGTAGTCTCGGCCATTGTCGTTGGGTAGCGCTCTAACCTTCCTGTCTGTCTGCCTCTCCACCGTGGCAACATACTCCTTCATCCGGTCTAGGACCTCGCCTTCCCGCTTCATGAAGTACACGTAGAGTTGTTTTATGTAGTCATCTATGAAGGCGATGAATTAACGCACACCGCTGTTTGACACCGTCTTGAATGGTCGGCACACGTCGCTGTGCACGACCTCCAACAGGTCCGAGGCGTGATTCATGTTATCGTTGAACGGTTTGCGCTGCGCCTTGTCCAAAATGCAAGGCTCAAACATTTTGTGCTCTACTGCATCTGTCGCCTCTTCTGCACCATCGACGACGACGGCGCGTACCAGCTTGCGCTTTGCCGTCTCCTTCATGACTACGTATGAGGAATACTCCAGTCGTCGGTGCCAGAGCTCCAGATCAGCTCCCCCTCCTTTGGCCAGGTTAACGATGCGTTCCTGCAAGTTTGCTGAGTCTTTCGCTGCGGGGATCACCTTGTTCTCCAAAATTTAGAGGCCTCCCTCGTGCTTAGCCTCTAGCACGGGCTCGCTGCCACTGTCCTTCCGCACGACCACCCCCTTCATCCTAAAGAGCACCTCATACCCCCTGTCTGTCAAGTGGATGATACTTAGAATGTCAGCCAAGCCAGGTACATGCTGCACGTTCTTGATCACTGGCTACACCCGATTCCCACCAACCACCACTTCCACGTCCACGTCTCCTTGGCCAGCCGCCGGCCCGATCTTGTCGTTCGCAACCACCATGGACTTGCTCGACTTGGTGTAGTTGATGAACCTGATCTTCTCGACTTGGGTGTGCTCCTCGACTCTCGAGTCAAGGAATCGCCGGTTAGCCTTCTTGAGGTAGAAGTTATGAGTGCTATTGAGGAGCGCACTCTTGCCTTTGGCGTCTTTGCCACCGGCTTTTGCCTCCTCGGTGCACTCACAGGCCCAGTGGCCCTCCTTGCCACAGTTTCGGCGCCGTTCTTGGCGCCCTTCTTGCCGCCGCCATGTCCGCCACCTCCCTTGGCCCCGCTTCTGCCACCACGCGTTCTGGTGACGAGGGCCGATGAGAACAACGAGGACTCCTCGCATCTCCGTCACTATGCCTCGTTGCGGATGTCCTCTATGACCGCGCCATAGGTGAGATTTTCTTCTTCCCATCCTCCCAAGACTGTGATGAGAGGGCTCCAACTGTCAAGAAGGGCCATGAGGAGGGCCATCGCCTGCAGCTGCGCGTCGATCTTTCACCCCACGTCATTGCGATGTGATGCGAGTGACTCAATCTGCTGCATCGTGGTGATGAGATCATCTCCCTCCTCGATTCTCATTATCAGGAGTCGCTTTATGGCAACGATTTTGTTCGCCAACGACTTGGATTGATGGATGGTGTAAAGTTCTTGCCAAGCCTTGGCTACCGGCTCGCAGCCTTGGAAGTAGCCCCACTGCGACTCAGCCGTCCCGGACACGAGCAGCATGAGCGCCTCCGTGTTCTTCTTTTCGAAGGCCTCCTTCTATGCTTGTCACTGTCGCTTTGTTGAGGACTTTGGTTCCCAACATGACCTGCAGCACACCCTTATGCGCGAAGTGGATCTCGAAGTAGCAAGGTACATTAGGGAGCCAATAACACGGAGATAGTCGGTCACGTCAACTGTCTCCCCTAGCTTTGAGAGCTCCGGTGACTTCAGGAGGGACTGACCAGCAGGCGTCATGGGTGTGGACGCTGTGGGGATGGACATGAGGAGTGGGGCGAAACGCTCCCCCAGGCTACACACATATGCAGCCTGATGCACGGGCAAGACGCGACGTGCACGGTCCCGCTCCAACTCCATTCCTAGAAAGACACGGGCCGGACCAAGATCCTTCATCTTGTACGTTGTTTGAAGCAAGGACTTGGCAGCCGTCACAGAGGCAGCATCGGGAGAGGCAATGAGAAGGTCATCCACGTACACAAGAATGGCAACGAGTGGTTTGGTGGGGGGCCCAAGAAACAGTGCCGGATCTACGGCACTCCGTTTGCAACCCCCTTTCTCAAGAGTAGATGTGATCTCTTGGTTCCAGCACCGTGGGGACTGTTTGAGGCCATAAAGAGCCTTGCGCAAGCGCCAAACCCGATCGGTGCCATCAGAGAAGCCGGGTGGTTGTACCATGTAAATCTCTTCATCCAACTTGCCATGTAGAAAGGCATTATTGACGTCCATCTGCTCAAGCTCCCAGTCGTGCTGAGCGACTAGGCTGAGAAGAGCCCTGGCTGTGGTGTAGCGACCAACTGGAGCAAAGGTCTCGTCAAAGTCGACACCGGGAATTTGAGAGAACCCCTTGGCAGTGAGACGAGCCTTGTACCGTTCAACTGTGCTGTCCGGATTCAACTTACGACGGTACACCCGCTTGGCAGCGACGGCCTTGTGGGCCGGTGGGAGGTTGACAAGCTCAAACACGCCGTGATGAGACAGGGCATTGAGTTCGGCCTTCATGGCCTGCTCCCACAACGGGGAGTCAGAGGCTGTACGAGCAGCCTGCATAGTCAGTGGTTCAGGAGGAAGGGGAGAAAGGCCAGCGGCAGTGAAGCACGAGGTAACATACCCAGCTACAGATGAGGACAGAGCTGAGTGGAATTCCTGTTCGACAAGAGAGTAGCCAAGTGCGGTGCTGGGGTGTATGACAGACGCTGCTGCAGACAGGCCAGAGGTGGTGAGACCAAGTGTGCGAAGACCGGGGTCACCTGAGACGATAGGGTGAGACTGCGAAGGGAGAGCTCGCAGACGTTCACCACGCGTGTAGGGTGAGACTGGGGGAACGGATGAGGTATGCGCAGAGGAGGGAGCAGCGGGAAGAGGTGGCGCAGGAGAAGAGGAAGAGTCAAGAGCTGGCTCCGAGGTGACGGGTGAGATAGCGCCAAGTGGAGGAGAAGAGGACGAAGCCGCGGGAGAGACAGCGGTAGGAGATCCAGGAGATGGCCTGGGTGAGGCCAAGGGAGCCGTGGAGGAGGACGCAGATAAAGGAGGACTCCGCTCGGAAGGGGAGGAGACAGGGGGGACCGAGGGACGCCCCGAGGGGAGAACAGCAGGCCCAGAGGGCAGAGGACCACCCCACCCTGAAAGGGTGGAGAAAGGGACCCGCCAAAGCGGGGAGAGTCACGCTCAAACAGATGTTCAAAAAAGAGGGCGTCACAAGACTCGATGACACGACAGCGGGAAGGATCCCACAAGCACCATGCCTTGGAGAAGGGAGAGACACTGAGAAAGATACACAGGCGACCACGAGGGAACAGCTTACCATCACGTTGGTCGGTGGGTACCCAGACGGAGGCAAGGCAGCCCCGTACGCGGGCAAGACGGAGGTCGGCGCGCCGGCCAGTCCACCGCTCAAAGGGAGTGACTGTGTGAGGAAGGGGCCCATGCGGAATGCGGTTCCAGACCCAAGTCATGTAGGACATAGCCTCAAAGGCAAAAAGAGGGGACTGACCGGAGGCAGAGAGCAGAGAACGAACCCCATCCGCAAGAGTGCGGTTCCAACGTTCCGACACACCATTTTGCTGTGGTGTGTAGGGAGCAGATGATTCAAGTCGCATACCACGGGACTCAAGGAAGCGAGACGTGGGGCCAAAGAACTCACCACCAAGGTCGCTGTGAAACATGCGCAAGGACCGAAGGCAGGCCCGCTCGGCTTGCGGGAGCCAGGACTCAAGGACGTCGGTGACTTTGCTCTTGTGCTGCAGGGTAAAGACCCAACGGTAGCGGGAGTAGTCATCAGTGAGACACAGAACGTAGCGCCCAAGGCCACCAAGGAACTCCTGGGGCAACGGGCCCATGACGTCAGCATGCACCATGTCAAGTGGGTGTAAGGTAGTGGACTCAGAGGTGGAGAAGGGTGAGCGGTGCATTTTGCCACTAGCACAGTCAAGGCAGGTGGATGTGCAGGGAGGAGAGAAAGTGGTAGGGTCAAGGCCGTGTGCAGACTGAAGACGAAGGAGGCACTGGATGGCGGCAGTGTGAATGTGACAAAGGCAACGATGCAGGAGATCAGCATGATCAGGCGACAGTGAGGGAGCGACGTGAACAAAGGCAGATGCAGCAGAAGGCGAGGACAACGTGAGAGGTACACGGAACAAGCAATCGCAGCGCACACCACGTAGAACAACACGGCCAGAAAAACGGAGTGAGATGGAGGCAAGGCCGCGGTTGGACGAGAAGTCCATACCCTGATCGTCAAGGGTGGTCACAAAGAGGAGACTGACTTTAAGGTTAGGGACGTACATGAAATCTGGCAGTTCCTCCGGGGTCAACAAAGTGGACAACACCAACACCTTGAACAGGGAGAAGCTGGCTGGAGCCAGTCCGTACAGAACGCACAGACTGAACAGGCCCAAGAGACACGAAGGAGGAACGACAAGAGGTCATGTGATGTGTGGCCCGGGAATCAATGATCCAGAGGCCAGGTGAGGCACGAGTGGAAGGAAGGACGAAACAGACAGCCACAGTACCACGAACAAGGGGAGAGGTGGAATGTCCAAGACGTGCGAGTAACGTGTGAGATTGCCAGTGTTCAATCCAGGCGCGATCGTGAGGCAATTCCCCTTGTACACCACCAGAGGCAGAACCACGGAGAGTGACATCCGACTCATAGGGCAGGACACGGGACTGGCCACTCACACTCTCACCTCCTTGAGAGCGAAGATGGAGAAGTTCGGCCAGGCGATGCTCAAGATTGCGCTCCTCATCTCCGCGATCAGAAGAACGCTCGGAGAGGTGGTCAAATGAGCGGTCGGAGTAGTGGCCATCGTCACGAGTCCAGTGAGGAACGGAGTAGTGGGAGGACGGGGGCCTGTAGTATGAAGAGCCGTATGGTGGTGGCACCCAGCCCCAGGGGCAAGGTGCAGGAGGCGTCGGCTGAAGAGGGGCCAGCGATGTAGTCAGGGCCAAGGCAGATGAGGAGGATGAGGAAGACGCGACTGTCACGGTGGCGGCAACAGAGGAGGTAGTGACACCGGTGCGGGCCCAATGAGCACGCATGGAGGAGGCAAGGCGTGCATTGTCACGGGGAGCAGGAAATTTGGGAGCAGAGTGGCCGGTGGCGCCACAGTTCCAGCAGGTGACTTCAGCGACAGAGGAGCCAGAGCCACTGCCGCCACGCCCACCTCCACGCCCTTTGCCCCCACGACCCCCACCACAGCCGGAGTTGGAGCCACTGCCTCCACCGCGCGGGGTAGCTTGTGTGGAGTGGACTGAGGCCTGAAGGGAAGAGAGAGTGGAAGAGGCTGCAGTGGAAGCGGAGGGAGAGGAGGTAGTGATTGCTGCAATGGCGGCGCGATACAGGCGCTTGTTCTGGAGGGCGTTCCACCAGTCATTGAGATGTGCAGCAGTGAAGTCAAAGAGGGGACCAATCCCCGGTGGGGAATCAGCAGGGACAGGTGCAGAGGCAAGGCGCTCAAGCTCTTCCTGTGGGACATGGAGATACAGGTCGTTTGTGCGCCCTTGATGTCCTCAAGGTGTGATGTCAGAAATCCTAGGGTAAGATGATTTTCCCCACTCTTCTCTTCTTTTCATGGCCTCCTTTGTTGTTAAATTTTACCTCGGAGCCTATCGTTGACTTCTTTCCTTCCCTTCAACTCCGTTGTCGTAAGCGCATACGTATATCTACTCCTTTTTGGATTCTTCCATTATGCCACGTGGAATCTCCAAGGCAATCCTCCCTCAGGCACCCTATAGCGTCCCTGGTCTAGATGGTCTTCCCGAAGAACATTATAAATATCTCCTACTCTCTGTCTTGTTCCAAGTTCTTCTGTAAATACCTCATTGAAAATTCAGATTCCAACCCTGAGTTTGCTTTCTTCCTCAATGCCATGATTTTCAAACATGGAGATCCATACCAAATTAGTTACTATCGACCTTTCTCCCTCCTTGATGTTGAGTGAACATGGCAAAGAACTCCCTTGACCACTGGATTGCATTGATGAAGCCTTTGCCTTGAAGTGTGAGGTTGTCCAGGCGGACCATCATGTCCTGGGGGAAGATGTAGAAAATTGAGTGGCCCAAGGGCAACAGCAATGGGTTTACAGAAGATAACCTGATATGGCCTGAGTGGGTATTTGGGAAGGGGCTTCATGATGGTATGCATGCAGAGTAGGAGGGTGTTGTCACGGTGCCACGCACAGAGAGTGTTCTCCCACAGAAAATTATCTACGTCCTATGTGGTGAGGTGAGAAAGTGAGCGTTCCTTAGGCTGGGCTCACAGGAGTGACGGCTTGTGCCCCCGTTTGCTTGAGATAGATGAGCAGAAAGATGGGTGGTGTCCAATGACCTGAGGCCGCAACTACTGAGGGTCTCCTGTCGTTCACCAGATGCACGTGCGCAATGCGATGAAGGTAACATGGCCGCAATTCACCATGAGAGTGACGGTCAACCAGGCAAATCCGAATGCTCTTGAGTAGAGGAAAGTAGCAAGCCTCGGTGGATGATTAAGGATGAGGAAGTGAATCTGGGTGCAGGGGCAAACCACATGCGCGATGTGATGGAGATAGCAGCGTGGACGCTGGTCACCACAAGTTGGGCGGTTAACCAGGCGGGTCCCGATTCCAAGTAGAGAAGAGGAAGATGACGGCGGATAATTTTTGAAGAGATGGATCTGGGCGCAAGGATGAACCATGTGCGTGAATTAAGTAGAGGGGTAGAGGTGCGGCAAGGGGAAGGTGGAGGCCATCGTGCCACAAGAAATCTCCTATTGGCTTAAATGCAGGTCATTACGAGATTGGCACCTAACACATGCAAGTCCTGGTGTTAGTAGTAGATGTGAAGTTGCGGATGGTGAAAGATGATTGCAAATGATGATGATGATGATGACTGGGCGCAGGGGTGAACTACACGCACTAATGATGGGATGGTGTGGGCGCAATTCACTACGAGACTAACGTTTCCACTGGGCGGATCTTGGTGTTGAGCAGAGAGCAAATAGCAGTGAGCGGCAAATGAATTTATTCATGGGTTGGGTGTAGGGAAAGACAACGTATGCTAATGAGGATTGATGAAGGTGATAATGATTCAACGGAAGAGGATGATGGAGAAGATGAGAGCTGATGATAATGACGTGGAGGATGATGATGAAGGTGTTGATGAAGGGAGATGTGGCAAGAGAAGGTGATGATGGAGCTGATGATGATGATGATGATGATAGGGAGGAGGGCACGAGAAGGAGCAGCAAATGAAACTGATGGAGAAGATGTAGTTTATGAGGAGGACAAGGAAGGTGAAGTTGTTGCAGGCAGAGAAAGAGAAGAGAGCACTCTGAGGCGAAGAGGCGGCGCGAGAGGGTGGCTTGAGAGGATCAAGCAGTGAAGAGGCGGAAAGAGCAATCAGGATGATGCTGATGTTGACAAAGGAGAAAGGATTGGATGCGCCTCTTGGAAGCTGTGATGATGCGGTAGGCACCTTTGGAGGCGGAGGTGGCACAAAGAGGTAACCTTGCCATGAGGTCCCGATGTCTCATATGTGTGCCAGATCGAAGGGTGAAAGATCTATAGTTAGAGGACGGTAATGCAATCTGATGATGGGAGAAGAGTGCTAAAGCAAAAGGTGATAGGAAGCTTTCCCAGAGATGGCGGCAGAGAGCGACTCGGGTGCTTATGGCAGATCTTGTTGGCTGATGACGCCGGATGCTGCTGAGGGTGTTTGTTTGGACGCGAGGCTAAGTCACGGCGATGAGTGCCACCTAAGCTTGAGGAGCAAGGCAAGACGATATTTCTGATGTGGTGAAGGGTCAGACTAGATGAGGATGAGACTAAAGAGAATGAACCATCATATTTGTGTGCATGGGAGCAGGGAGGAATGTGGCCCTCAGTTGATGCAAAAATTGGAGATAGTGGAGGTGCATGTGGTGGTGGTAAGCATGAAAATCAAATACCACAGGTCGGTGTGTTTGGTGCGGGCGTGAAACTCAGAATTCTTGGCCAAGGCAATGGCGCTTATGTTATCACAGTACATGGTGGCCTCTGCAGTCGACTACTGCCCAAGACCTGCTGGTAGCTCTTGCAACCACACTGGTTCCTTTTGTTGCTTTAGTCAGGGCAATGTACTTTGCTCTGGTGGAGGAGAGGGCGACACGATTGCTTCTTGCTCCTCCAACTGTTGTTACCTCCAAGCAAAAACACGAATCTACTGGTCGATCTCCTTATGCCCTGATCACTGCCCCAATCTGCCTCATTATACCAATGAAGATGGTGTTGTTGTTGCCGTTGAAGGTGAGACAAAGGCTGTTAGTGTAGTGAAGATAACACAGCACGCACATAACTACCACCCGGTGCAACACAACCATATTCCTACAAAACATTCTGAGCGCTCCCATTGCTTGGCTGATGTTAAGGCATGTGCCGACTGCTACGTACATGGGGCTTCCAACCCCTGCTTGGAACGGCACAGCTTCCTTGTTGCTGCTCTCTTGCGTGGTATGGGGAGTATGAGTCATGCTCGACTTCACTCCCACTTCCACTAGTGTTGCTGCTTTGTGCAGTCCTACCATGTCGAAGCTCTTGTCGATTTCAATCACGAACGTGTTATAAGATAATTCCAACATCTGCTACTATCGATCATGCTTGACCTGAAGGCTAAATAGTAACTAAGCGCTCATATTTCTGTCATGTCAAACCTGATAGCAATGGACTGTTTCACATCGCTCAAAGAGACTTTGAGTTAGAGGCAACAAAGAGATCATCAACGTAAAGAAGCTTCTTGCCTCTTACATCTTACATGCACCAATGAACTCCGTGCTCAGCTTCACAATGCACAAAACCAAGGAATGCAAGATGCTCATCAATGTTGTGGCAGAATTCTCGAGATGCTTGCTTAAGGCCACAAAGTGTTGAAGTTCGTTGGCCACTCACAACTCTATGACCTCTTGCCTCTCACACTCTACACACACTCTGTACAGATTGAATGACAATGGTCCCACCTGGGGAAGCATCTGACGTGCCCATCCTGGTTGGAGCAGTTGACCCTCTCAAGCTGCTGCTGCTGCTGGACCCAGGAGTGCCCTCGGGCATAAACATGACCATTGCATGATTCTCCATGGTTTTCTATGACTCTCTATGATGCGGTAGATGCTGAGGCCCGTACATTCTCACTGCCGTGCCCTGCATCATATTATGTTTCCTTGCATGTGGTGGGGGAGCTGCATATTTCCCGGGTGCTGATCCTTAGGGGACCACTGTGCCGGTCTTGACCGTGCGTTGGTGAGTAGCCGCCCTAGGTTAATTCCGATTGGTCGGGCTCGACCCCCGGATCGTGGCACTTGCTCACCCGAGTTTGAGACTCGTGGTGAGTGAGTGCTCACCGGTACTAGTCTCGCTCGCTCCCCCCCGTCTCTCTCTTGTCTTTGTTGAGTGCACAACTTTGCAAGGAAGTTGCCCCATCCATGGCGTCTCTCGCTTGGTGTGAATTGTTGCATTCACCCACCTCACCACACATGGCCTAGTCACGTAACTACCTGGCAACTACTGGTATCAGAGCAGTGAGGCATGCCTCTCACCACTCGGCGATCCTGGTCCTTGGAGCCCTCAGCAGTCCACGTCTCCCGTGGTCCATGCACCACCACAGCTGCTCTCGGTCTCCACCTTCTTCCAGCCCGCAACAGCTGTCTCAGCTGCGCGACGTGGTCACCCTTGATCTAGCGAGGCTGACATTGATCTCTTGGGGCCCCACGAGCGCTCTCCCGCCCCAAGCTGCTGGCACCTCTTCCGGCTCTCACGCCGCCCCCAGCCGCCTCACTATTCTCCGCAGCTGCTCTCGGCTGCCCTCGATGCCATTTGTAGAGCTCGAATGCACCTCCCGCCTCCTCTCTACTCCCAGCGAGCCCCGGCTGCACCCGGCTGCTCTCGCGTGCTTCCCACGCTCAGCTGCTCTCTCAGCTACCAGCCATTCTTCGTGGTCACTCTTGACCGCACTCGGGTGTTCGTGACTTGCATCTGCTCTCGGCTGCCCTCGAGGTCGTCTGTAGTTCTCTGATGCACCCCCGCCTCCTCTCTGCTCCCGGCGAGCCCCGGCTACACCCGGCTGCTCTCGCGTGCTCTCCACGCGCAGCTGCTCTCTCAACTGCCAGCCATTCTTCGCGGTCACTCTTGGCCGCACTCGGTGTCCGTGACTTGCAGTTGCTCTCGACTGCCATCGAGGTCGTTTGTGGTGCTCTGACACACCTCCCGCCTCCTCTGTGTCTCCGGTGGTCCCCTTGCTGCACCCTACCCTTTCTCGCGTACTCTCCATGCTCAGCTGCTCTCTCAGCTGCCAGTCATTCTTTGCGGCCACTCTTAACCGCACTCAGGTGCCCGTGACCTGCATCAGCCACCCTGGATTCACTACCATTTGACAGGCCCCCTGACGAAGATCTTGATTGTCCTCGCACTGCAGCGCACTACACCGACCAGAGGTGGGAGGACCCTCTGGATGACAACCCTCCTACACCTCCTGACAACAACACACCACTCTGGTTCCGCATGCTTGACTCCTCCTACTGGCAAGAAGATCTGGAGAGAGCAGCAGTTGCACGAGAGGAGGGGATCAACCGACAGGTGTACACCGCGGACAATCTGCCACCGTCACCTCCTCGTTCCCCCATCATGCAACCGCCGGCCAGCACACCACCTTCCACCTCTGCATCTACCGCCAATGCCACCGCCGGTCCGCCTCACGTTGCTGCTGCATCTGCTGAACCGTCACCGACACCGGAGGTACCAGGTGTCATCCCTCTGCTTCCAGTGCACACAGATCCCATCGGTCTTGCGGGAGCCATTCTTGACGCAGCAGCAGCAGCCGCAGAAACCTTCGCTGCCACTGCCCGTGCTTGCAGAGCTCCCACTCAGACTGCCGTGGGTCAAGCCACCTATGCCTACGCACACGCAGTAGCTTCTCTCACGCTGCTTACTACTGCCGCGGCAAACATCGCCACTCAGATCATAGCAGCAGCAGCCTCCGTCGCCACCGCTGCCTCATCTGCTGCCAACGCCACCGCAGCAGCCATCGACTCCATCCGAGCCTCCACAGAAGCAGCTGTTCTGACCTCCACAGGTGCCCCACGGGAGCTAACTCCACACATTGCTGCAGGGGTCCTCGTTGCCTCTGCATCTGCGGTAGTGGCCGGAGCTTCTGTCACTAGCCTTCTGTGTTTGACCGTGGCAGCTGCTGGGTGGGTGGCAGTGCTCTTCTCCTCAGCAACAGCTGTGGTGGCCCCTCTCTTCGCTCTGCTGCACCGTCACTAGCTCGGTGAGACCATCCCTCACCCTGCATGCTACTTTCCCTTCCTCTTCCCTCTCATCTGTGTTGGCATTCTTGCTCTTGTATTCTCACCTTTCCACCATGCCTGGGCCAGACGAAAATCTAGAGGCCCTCCAGGCCACCCTTAGTGAAGCACAGGCCGAGCGCCGAAAAGCGCAAGATGAGCTTGACCGGGAGCGGGACGCACAGCAGGAGTTAGCCGCAAAAGTAGCTACGTTAGTTCTTGAGCGCCTCCGCTCTGTCCCAGCCTTTGCTGTAATGCTGCCTGCTGACCAGTCAGGATCTACAGACTCATCAGCACCACCTGCTGGCGGCGTTGCCAACGCCTCCTTTCCATCTCTCTCAGCTGCAGCAGCCTCTGCTCGTACTCCCCCACCAACGCGGAAGAAAGATTTTGAGACACCGCCACCGCAATTCACCTCCAAGCTCACCTTCACATCCTGGGAGACACGCTTTAGTGCGTGGGCTCAGGGTGAGTTGCTATGGGAGTACTACTCCCCTGCCAAGCCATCCTTTGTGCCGCAGCCAGCAGAGGCTGCACGTGCTGTGCGGGCTCTTATCAACGCCGGCCCCGAAAATCTTCTGGATGATATTGGTACGTACAATGCAGACCCCATCCGAGGCACCAATGCAGACCCAGTGGGTGCCTATGCGCTCATCCGCCACCGCAAAACTGTCACCGGGCATGCCGCCCAGAGTGCACTCACTGTTCAGTTCAACACGTTGCAGATGCGGGCGGACGAGACAGCAGATGAGTACTGGGCACGCATCCTTCACCTACTGCGTGACCTTGGCAAGGCCGCCCCAGGTCCTCTCTCTGCATGTCTGTCCATTGTCACTGGTCAGTTTGGTAGTGAGAGAGACAGATATTTGTGTACTAGGCATTGAGTAGAGTGTGCGCATTGGCTAAGGGAAGTTTTGATTGAAGAGGGGGATTCACACACTGATGCAAGGTGAGCTATGGCCTGTTCAAGGTGACGGCTAGTTTTCTGTTTACGGAGCGCTTCTCGCTGCAAGAAGTTACAAGTTAATTGAATGACATGTTGCTTGGAGGATAGCTAGTGGTGGCGAATCAAGCAGGGTACATGCCTCTTGTCCTAAGGTTGATCAAGCAAAGAGAAATTGAGCTTCCACATAGCAAAACTCTTAGCAGGCAGAGGGGGCAGGGAGAGGGAAATACAATTGGCATTGGTACAATCCAAGATTTTCTCAGAGAGAGGGATATTTTAGACTGAGGAATTTTGGACTTGGAGGATTGGAGAACGATAAATCTGGTCAAGGCAGGCCAAGGAGCCAAAGGGAGGGAAGTGATATCTGAATCCGGAGAGGGAGGGGTAGAAAGTGCATAGGTGGATAAGTAGGTAGGTAAGTGGATGTGGGATAGGTGTTAGAAGGAGTAAGTAGGCTTTCTCTTTCCGGGTCCAGCGATGGGGAACATCTATCACCAGGGGAAGCCACAGATTTGAAGTGTCCAAGAAAAAGTTGGACAGGGTGGGCCGGTCACTTCTTGTGGTAGTTTTTCCAGAAATTTGTTAGATCAATACCTTTTGCCCGGTCATATATGCCAAGAGGGCAAAAATCAGATGTACCCAGTTTTTGGAACAAAATAGCTAGTGTACCAACGTCATGCACAAAATAAAGCATATGACAACGCTGCACAGAATGCTTATGACAACGATGCAGAGAAATTAAGACATGTGAGAACACTGCATAGGAAATAACACATATGCCGATGTTGGGCAGACAATACTTGATGAACCTGTAAAAATTGAATAAAAATGTCATGTTGGTGCCACATACCATGCAGCATCGATGCATAACATGATTTTTGTTGTTCATCTTGGATAAGCCAGATGCACCATTGCAAATTTTCCATGTCCAGTCTGTGACACATGCCACCATTGAGCATGGAAGAAGGGGTGGGTGGCTGGTTGATTAGTTGCGGAGGCTGAGCGGATGGCTGCTTTTGTCCTGCATGATGGGGGAATGGTTGCTTTTGTTCAGAGGGCTGGGTGGATGGTTACTTCTTGTACGCGAGGTGGGTGGATGAGAGTCACACATTGCGTATTATGGGTATCTGAGCTACTTCACTCATGCAAAAGATTGGATATCTGTTCAGTATGCAAATTAACTATGGAGATAAAAGCATGGAAGGCGATGAATGAATTGACCTTGGAGATGTGAGAGGGCTTCATCCTCAATGCTCAAATCAGGGCTTGAGGAGCATGCGACTAACCACTCAAATGCTGCTAATTTTGAATACTTACATCCAGATCTTCTTCCACACACATGGTTGTTCTACAATGACACTACTTTGGCCCTGTGAAGTGAGGCACAGCTCCAAAGTACTCTTGCAGAAGAGGACATACCTTTGTTTATAGGGAATGACGTAAGCTGGTCGAGGCGGTCTGCTCTCGTTTTTCAGAAGGGTGTGAGTGCAAGGTCAAATCAGAAAAACAACACATGTGCACATGTCAATGCCACATGAAAGAAAACAAAGATTTCCAGTGAGATAGAAGACAAAACACGGAAGCAAGTGAGAATCTTTCAAGGAACAGCTTGTAATTTGTTTCACTGAAAACGGTCCACTAAGGTGAACGCTAGGGTCCAAAACGTCGGGCGGCTACACACAAACAACAAAAGTGCCATAGTAAGAGGGTGACCCCCTCTTATGGGTGAGGATCGCTAGTCGATCCTCACCTAGCGGCCGGCAAGAAAAGGTCTCCGGCGAGCAGCGAGGTGTGAGGGCAAAGCCCTTGATACCCCCTCAACGTTGGGGTTCCAAGCTGGTGTAACTTAAGGGAACATGAGCACACAAACTGCAAAAAAGCCTAGTATTGTCCTAACAAGTCTCTGATGGAGGGACTAATCTAGGTATCTCAAGAGCCTCAACACAATACCCTACTGCCACATGAATTCGAACATAATTAATCATGTTTGAAAAACGAATTTAAGTATTCGTGTGCGCGGATGATGTTTTGAGTGGTGTTTTAACGTAATTTTATTGCTTTTTTCAGTCTGAAATCACTTGTGTGATGCCTAAAATATTTAAAACCACGAATTCATGTGGCAGTAGGGTACTTCTAAACAGGTCAACCATGTGAGAGAGGAAGCCAACAGTCCACGTGGCCAGGGTGGAGATGAGCACACAAGGGCACGGATCCCGGTATGTTGTGATAATATGCCTGGATTCCGTGGAGGTGATGCATCACGATGCACCGCCTCCACTTCCGGGACCAACGTGTCCTGCACACTCATGACCACAAGCAAAACATGTACATAGGAACTAACACGACCCCTGGGATGGGAGTGCGACAGGCTTATAGCCCAATTGATGCAGTTGAAACAGAAGAGATGGAGAAGGGAGAGCTTTGGTGAGGAAGTCTGCCAACTGTGCCTCCCCACTGATGGTAAAGACTTGAATCATACCAGCTTCACCGGCTTCTTGCATAAAATGGTATTTGGTGTTGATATGCTTGGTCCGTGGATTCTATACACCATCATTTGCAACAATGCGACGTGCAGCGGAGTTGTCAGCATGCAATGACACATCAGGAACATCAAATCCCAACTCTTGCAGCAGGTGTGCAAGCCAAATACCCTCACACGCCGCCTTGCCCAACACCATATCCTCAACTTCAGCAATGCAATGTACCACACATGACTGCTTTGCACTGCGCCATGACATGGCATTGCCCCACATCCAAAATACATAACGACCACGGCTGCGGGTTGCACGATCGCGAGCATAGTCGCTGTCACAATAGCCATCAAGCATCGGATCCAAAGTCGAAGCAAACACCAGTCCAAGCTCAGCCGTGCCCAACAAATAGCACAGAAGCTTGAGCAATGCCTTGTGATGCATACTGCATGTTTGTTGGCTGAATTGGGCTAGCACATTAACAGCACAGGAGATGTCCGGTCGTGTAGTGGTGGCCAAGTATGACAAGCTGCCCGTGATCTGTCAGTACAATGTGGGATCAGTCGCTGGTCCATAGTCCGTTGATAGTGCGTCCAGCATGTGAGCATAGACATCAGGGCTCATGGATGAATGCTGTGATGGTAGGCGTTGCACTAAGTGTTTGAACTACGTGGTGAGGTGTGCGATGAACCGTCCTTGATGCAGAGTGAGTGTTCGTGCGGATCTGTTCCTGCCAATGGTCATGCCAAGAAAATTTTGTGTCTCACCCAAATCTGTCCTGCGGTAGTGGGCAGTGGGCTGCTTTGGTTTGTGCTATGAATCTGGATGAAGGACACAGGATCAATAGGTCATCTACGTAGACCAGCAAAGATTTTGGGCCACCGACCTCCCGTCGCAGAAACAACGATGGATCACAAATGCTCTGTGTAAACCCACCTAGTTCCAGTGTACACCGGATTTCCTTGTTCCAACACCTTGGAGCTTCTTTGAGACCGTAGAGGGATTTCAGAAGTAAGCACACCCTGTCATTGCCATCATCAAAGCCTTCCGGTTGTTTGACGTATAGTTACTTTTCAAGAGGACCATTGAGAAATGCATTTTTTACATCCATTTAGTGGATGTCCCAATCGTCACGTGCCACAGCTGCCAGCAGCGCGTGGCCTGTCCCATACTTCCCTACAGGCACGTAGGTATCAGTGAAGTCCTGTCCTGGTTTTTGATGAAACCCCTTAGCCATCAGTCTGGCTTTGTACTTTTCAGTCAGGCCAGCCAGGTTGCGTTTTAGTTTGAACACCCATTTGACATTTATTGCTTTCCTTCCGGGTGGCAAGGCACCAGCTGGTTCACGCCACGGTGTAGGAGAGAATTCAGCTCTGTCGTCATGGCCTTCTCAGACGCATCGGCGTGTTCCCTTGCCTCTGTTAACGTCAGTGGTTCATTCAGTGTGGTTTCCTTGCTTTTGACCCCAACTGTGTGAAAGAACTATCTGTAGTTAACTCGAGGTAGAAACCATAGTGATCTCCGCACCCGCTCAGCAGGTGGCGTTGATGTCACCTCAGTATCAGTGTGTCTTCCCATGGGATCTAGACCATGTGGGGAGGATGGAGTACCTGAGTTCGTGCTTATGAGATCTGTAGGAGTGATCAGATCCGTAGGCACAGGCGAGACAGCACCAAGGTCTCGTGGCACTGGTCTTCCAGACCGTAGTGCTTGAGTGGGAACAAAGGCAGTCACACTCACGTACTGGGGATGGTGCTCAGGAAGGGGCATTGGCAGAGCCTGCCACAGTGTGCAAAACTCCTTCTATGGCATGTGCTCAAGAAATGACGCATCTTGGGTTTCAACGAAAGCATGGTTCTTGGGATCCCAAAACAGTCATGGCTGTGAGAGACCTTAACAAACATACACCGCCGGCCACGAGGACTAAGCTTGTTTTCGCATTTAGATTGACGAAACGACACGTTGGCCATTGTTCCCCATACCCTCGCCAGTCTTAGGTCAGCCTTTTCCCTAAACCAGCATTCCCAAGGTGTCACTGCCTTTGGCAGTGGACCTTGTGGGACTCGATTCCACACCCAAGTGATGTACTTGACTGCCTCCTCCCAGTGAAGGACTTGGGAAAGGTTTGTCTGTGTGACTTGCCTTCATGACACTCTAGACATGCACCATCCTTAAGACCATGGGTACAATCCGTTGGGTGAATGCTATGAGCAGAATCATGCTTCAGCATGTCTATGACAGCTTCAGTGCTAATGTGTGCCAGTCGATGGTGGATGAACTTAGTGTGCTTAGTGTCAGTGACAGTTACAAAGTGAAATTGTGGTCAGGGTGAATGTGTCTGTACAAGGGGAAAAAGTGTGAGCCTGTACATCATGTCAACATGCAGGAGCGTATCAACCAGCAACCCACCCGCAACATCATAGAGCATACATCGTTGATTCTGGGTTACTGTGGACATGTTAGCTTGCTTGTCCAGTTGTCCACCAGAAAAAAAGATTCACATTCAGTCAAGGCACATAGAGCACACCAGTCAACCACAGTATACCCTCCGGCGCCTGAAGTGCAACTGTGTCCATACCCTGAACATGCAAGGTCTCCCCAGATCCAGTTCGCACACCATCAATACCATGCATCGCATGCAGTGCAAAAAATAGCTGGCGATGCGGGGACATGTGATCTGATGCTGCGGTGTCAAACAGCAACTCGTGCATGGGAAGGGTGTGGCTCGTGGTAACGTGGGTGTGACCTAGCCTCTGACCTGGCTGCTGAGGTGCGATGGTTGAGTGGGTCATGTGTCTTCTTAGGAAGCTGGGGCTCTGGTGATGCCGCCCAGCCAAAGCCTGGTGGTGAAGCACCTCGTTGCTGATCTTGGGCTGTCTCTGTGTGGGCACGCTAGGCCCACTCTGGCACGGGTACGGGGACACTGAAGAAGGGTAGCATGCAGTATGGAACATGATAGGTTGGTGGTACAGGTGTCGGTGGTAAGGCAAACGACTGCTACATGGACGGTCCAAACGTTGCTCCACCAAAGGGGACCACTGCTGGTGGAGCAACACTGTGTCCTGTACTCTGTGGCCCACTCCAGCTGGCTGCCGGATAGTGTGACTTCTTCTGCTGCTGCTGGGGCTACTGGCGCTGCTGCTGTTGCTACTACGGCTGCTTTCACTGGCGATGGTGTGGTTGCCGCTGCTGTTTCCTCTCCATCATCTGCTGCTGTAGTGTGGGAAACCGATGCCAGAAGTACCCTGCTTGGTTGTAGAGGCTGCTTCTCTGTGATCCTCGGCCACGCCCTCAGCCACCACCACCACTGCCTGAGGTGCCCCTTCCTCCTAAACCACTACCCCCATTATGTGTGGGAGTCAGATGGGTGGATGGAGCTGCACCAGTCGGGGAACTCTGGTGCACGTAGGCTGTCGGGGCATCCATTGCATTGCGGGCTTCCCCTATGAGGATGTCTTCGTAGTTGTAAAGTTGGGAGAAGATGACGGAGAGATCGATACCCTCAATCTCTGCCACTAGATGAGGACAAAAAATGACATGGCGGAATTCTTTGTACTGCTTGCTTAGGTGCAGCAGCAGAAGGTCCAGCCATTCCACGATAGAGCATGCCGTGCTAAGCCCAAGTAGATGTTGCCGAATGTCCATGGCCTTGTCCCAATACTTTGCTACGGGTGCTCCGGGTTTGGGGAAGAGGTTGCGCAGCTTGTCTCGCAGAGTTACGATGAGGGTCATGCCCTGTTCTTCCTGCCGAGTGGTCAAATGCTTCCACACCTCATGCGGTGTAGGGTCACCCATGTGAGAGTCGGCCGGGTCCGCTCCCTTTCCCCCAAATTGGTACTCGCGTAGCGCATGCGACTGGACGTCCAAGAGCGCGCGACGAAGCCCATTGAATGCATGAAGGAGAATCTGTTCTTCAGCAGTGTCGGGAGCCGGCTGGAGGTAGTAGACCTCCAAGCGGTCCAACAGGGTGACCACTAGGGTTCAAAACATCAGGCGGCTATGCAAAAACAAAACAAGTGTCATAGTGAGAGGGTGACCCCCTCTTACGGGTGAGGATTGCTAGTCGATCCTCACCTAGTGGCCGGCGAGCGAAGCTTGCCGGTAAACAACAAGGTGCGAGGTCAAAGCCCTCGGATACCACCTCAATGTTGGGGTTCCAAATTCGGGTAACCCGAGGGCACATCAGCACACACAAACTGCAAACAAGCCTAGTATTTCCCTAACAGGTTTCTGATGGAGGGACTAATCTAGGCCTCTCAAGAGCCTCAACAAAATACTTCTAAACAGGTCAACCATGTCAGAGAGGAAGTCAACAGGCCACGTGGCCAGGGTGGAGATGAGCACACAAGGACATGAATCCCGGCGTGCTGTGAGAATATACCGCGATGCCGTACGCTCACGATGCGTCACCTCCACTCCCGGGACGAACGTGTCCTGGGCACTCATGACCACAAGCAAAATATGTACGTAGGAATCAACAGCAAGTGGGCAAGGATTCTAGTACCAGAAGAAAGGAAAACCCTCTTGATGTTTTCACATCGGGTCCTACTGCCACCTTAGGGTCAAACCCAAACTACCACCAGTGAACAGGTGGTGGCTGTCTCAAGAGCCAAGAAAAATTGGCACTGTGACTTCTAGGGATCGGAAACCCGGCAACTACCAAGGCTACTACTCACATGCACGGAAAAATCCACTATATATCCACATCAACCACAAGCGTATGTGGGATGAATGTAGCCTCATCTTGATCTGCAGCACACTAACGTAATTTCAGCATACACATGTCAGCCAGTACAGCACTTGTCAATGCTGAGCTCTTGTTCTCAACCTAAAGAGGGTACTCCCAATGTTGTACGTGCAGGATCACCCCTTGCACTCTGGAAGAGGCTCTCCAACCTGTTATGATGTGAGCAGTTCCCATCTGTATATACAACTGACTGATACACCTCAGCCGCGTCCATGCCCATGCACATCCCTGATGTGGACTCAGCTGCCACCCATCCGAAGCTGTAGGACAGCTGCCACGGCATGCCAGAGACTTGCTACGACACTCTGTCCTATTTCAGCAGCTCTAGGATTTTCATAGTTGACTAGAGATGGGTCTGATTTGCGTGTTTTTGCATTTTATGTTCACCGATAAATGCCAAGCCAGTCCATGTGTGCATTTTCCACATATGACATCACAGATTTTGCATCCATAGGTTCAGATGGTGCTGCATTCGCATGTGTGTGCACAAAGCTACTGTTGAAATATTGGCTTCTGGGCCGCTTATGGACAAACTGATCCTGCCATGTGCGTCAACCCCCACGTGCAGTAGGAGCTATTTCTGAGGCAATCTTGTCAGTTTCCATCTCTCTCTACATCTTACTGCTTTTAAAGCTTATGTGACTGTGCATGTCTCCCCTAGCCAAACCCTTGATGTTTTCATACCTGCCTTGTGAGCTAGTGTGTCAACTAAATTGACAACATTGCCACGTTAGTGTCAGCTGTGCTTGGATGCTTCTAGGGAACTTATCATGGCATCAGAGTAGCGAGAAATCCCTCGCTAAACTGTGAAGAAGACACACAACATTGGTAGCAGCAGCGAGAGACATCATAGTATTCCCTGTCCTGGGAGAACCCACCACGCCACGGTGACTCGTCGCATCCGGCATGGACAACAGTGTTGCAATCACAATGACAATTGAAGTGTTGGGTCACCACAATAGCATCACGACGACAGAAAAAGTAGCACCATTTCCATGGAAGACGGAAAGATGCAACAACGGTGGCAACATGAGAGGTGTTGCAGCCACAACAGCGCAGGAAGGGTGGAGCAGTAGTCACGCACAAGCATAGCAGCACGAGAGCAGCAGAGCAGCGGCTGTAGCACAGCGGTAGAAGTGTAGCAATAGCAAAAGCAAAGCAACATCATAGATGTAGTAGTGTGGCAGAAGCAGTGTGGAAGCAGAAAAGTAGCAGTGGCAAAGAAACAAAGAAACAGCTGAAGCATAGCAGTAAAAATGCTACAAGCTGGACAATAATAACGAAAAGGATTATGATGGATATGAGGGTGCCATAAAGTGACAAAAATATGTTGTTTGATAAAAATTGTCTGGCATGGAATTTGCATAGAGGATGTTTTACAGGTTCTAACACACTTTACGGAAATCAATTCAAATTCTGTTTGAGTGAGATATGGATTTCCAAAGTTTGGAGATCATAGATCGGATTCAAGTGACGACCTGAGCATTTTCAGCTCAAAGAGAGGCAGAATTACTGACCAGGAAGGCTGAGAGTGGCCTTCAAGGAGAAAAGCTAACTGGAAGGCCTCCAGGAGACTTCAAGGAAGGAGCAGACCATGATTGTTGGCCATACAGGTCGTGTGACACATAATTCTCATGTGTGACAAGGTGACTGCCGCTCATACCGCTAGGCTAGGAGAGTGTGCTAGAGGGTAAACTTTGACAGAGTGTATCTCAGTGCTCCCTTGGCCAAATAAGGCATATAAGGGCTTGTTAGAAAGCTGTGATTATGTTATTTCTCACTCAAGAGTCAAATCAGACACTCGAATTCTCTGAAAACCTACATTTGCTTCCATATTTTCTGTCTGTGAAACCTGCAACTCCCTCTCACAAACAGTTGGTCCTGCCTAGGTGGCTCTTGGTGAGCCTGATCACCTCCCTGAGGTCTGTCCCAGTTTACGACAGTGGTATCAGAGCTATAACAAGGATTTGCCTCAATATTGAGGCATTCCTTGTACCCTGTTGTGTGAGAGAGTTGTTTGTGGTCTGAATGTTGCACTACCATGGCGACATCCGCTTCGGTGGTGGCCGGCGTCAACATCGCCAAGTTTGAAGGTAAGAACTTCTTCAACTGGAGCCACAACATGAAGATGGTACTGATGGAGAAGGGTCTCTGGAGCCAGGTGGATGAGATGGAGAAGGAACCAGCTGAAGGCTCCTTCTCTCCTGGCGAGGCCCGTACCTACCACAAGAAGCGTGACCGCGCCCTCGCCACCTACCTCGCCTACGCATCTACCTCTACCTCATCGAACGGCATCAACTCCTCATCCGTGGCATCATCACGCCAAAGGAGGTTTGGAAAAACATTGATTCCAACTATGCCTCCAAGTCAATCCTTATGAACATGCAGTTGCGTCGTCGCTTTCACACTGTGAAGATCGATGAGTCTGGATCCATGATTGACTACATTAACATGGTGAAGTCTCTCTCTGACCGGCTTTCTGTGATTTAGGACAATGTTAAAGAGCGTTTGCTCATGCTAACCATCCTCTCTGGCCTTCCTAGCAGCTACAATCCTCTATGTTTTGCCCTGGACCAGCGTGGCGACAAGCTCTTCCTCAACGATGTGGATGAGAGCCCGCTATTTGAGGAGGAGCAGCGCAAGGGAGATGAGGGCGGAAGCGAACTGGACGTCGCTCTCATCACCAACTCTGGTCATGGGGGTGATGTTGCACCAACCAGGAGCAACATCGGAGGAGGGAAGAAGAAGGGGAACTGTGACTACTGCAAGAAGCTGGGCCATTGGGCGCAAGAATTCCGGAAGAAGAAGGCGGACCTTGCGGCTGGAGTGGGAGCGGAAAAGCAGACCAACGCTTCCGCAAATGCAGCAGATTGGGAGAGTGGATTCATGACAACCATCCGGGTCCTGCACATCTCTGACAACACCGTCTTGTTCTGGATCATCGACTCGGGAGCCACACGACACATGACGTGTCGCAGGGAGTGGTTTGTTGTCTACACCGCCATTGAGCTTCGTCGGGAGTACATGGGGTAGAATCATGTTCAAATGGTGGTTGGGGAGGGTGAGATTGTGTTTCGTGCTTCCGTTGAGGGCAAGCACGTGGAACTTCGTGTGAAGGGGGTTCTCCATGTTCCGGGGCTGGCAGTTAACCTCTTCTCTGTTTCTTCTCTCATCTCTGAAGGCATACAACTTTGCTTTGAGAATGGTGGCTGCACCATCTCTGTTTGTGCACGCCGTGTGCTTGCAAAAGCAAACAAGGAGGACGACCTTTACTGCCTCTATGTTGTATTGGAGAAGGAAGCCGACTCAGCATTGGTGGCAAGGGAGGGAAAACACATCGGCCTGTGGAACCGCCGGCTTGGTCACCTCGGCTTTGGTGCCATCATCTCCATGCATGAGATGGTCCGTGGCTTGGAGCTCAAGGGGGTGGTGCACCGACTTGTGAGAGCTACATTGAAGAGAAGCAAGCCCGTGCTCCTTCCTCCGGGGAAGGGAAGGGGGCGGCTGAGCTTCTCTCACTCGTCCACTCTGATTTGTGCGGTCCCATACCATCTCAGTCCTTTTCCAACAAGTTGCACTTTGTCACATCCATTGATGACAAGTCGAGAAAGACTTGGGTGTCCTTTCTGGCTGGGAAGGATGAGTTTATCGATGCTTTCAACGTGTGGATTGCTGCTGCACAGAATGATAGTAGCAGGCGGTTGAAGGTGCTTCACACCGACAGTGGAGGAGAGCACATCTCCAATGCTTTCCACAACTTCCTCAAGCATCGCGGGATCAGGCATGAGGTCATCCCACCTGGAACACCACAGCTGAATGACGTGGCTAAACACGCAAACGGCACACTCATGGAGCCTGTTCGTAGCATGCTCCAAGATGCGGAGCTCCCACCGGAATTTTGGGCAGAAGCGGTGAACACTTCCGTGTACCTAAAAAACTGGAGTCCCATGCGCGCTGTGCCGCTAATGACACCAGAGGAGGCGTGGACGGGTCGCAAGCCAAAAGTGACACACCTGAAAGCCTTTGGGTTTGGCGCATTCGTGCACGTGCCTGCTGGCAACCAAAACAAGCTAGATGCAAAGTCGGTGAAGGCGGCTTTCATTGGCTAAGACACCATGGATACCGCCTCTACAACCTTGCTGCACGCAAGATCATCCGCAGCCGTGACGTGGTATTTCAAGAGGACGTTAAGGGTTGGACTTGGAGCCCTATGTCTGCAGTTCCACTTGCTCTCGCACTTGTACCTGAAGTGGGAGAAGAACCGGTAGCAGAGGAGGGCGGTGCGGAAGATGGCGGTGATAGCAGCAATGACAAGGAGGTGGAGGGAGCTGAGAAGGAGAAGGAGCCAGTAGCCGAATCTGATGAGGAGGAGCAGGAAGGCAATAAACAGTAGCTGCGATGAAGGTCTGTACGCATCAACAAAGGTGTGAAGGATAGCGAGGAGCAGCTACGACGGTCTGAGAGGCTCACAAAGAAGCAAATGAAACAAGGAGAGCGGTTGAACCTGTGTACTGTTCTACCACCAACGGAGTCATCTAACCTCGAGCTCCTCTTCCTCACCATCACCGATGACCCAGCCACCTTCACCAAAGCCATGCACAACACCAAGGCGGCAGGTGCTCAGGTACAAAGCATGGTTGGTTGCAAAGGGGTATGCGTAGATGGAGGGTGTGGATTACAATGAGACACTTGCACTTGTTACAAAGTTCCCATCCATCCTCGCGATCCTCGCTCTTGCTACTGCTATGGAATGGGAGGTGTACCAAAAGGATGTGACGTGTGTATTTCTGAATGGTGACCTTGAGGAAGATGTGTACATGGAGCAGCCGGAGGGGTATGTGGTGGAAGGGAAGGAGGATTTGGTGTGAAATCTTGTGAAGGCCCTCTACGGCCTAAAACAAACACCGCGAGCATGGTACCACAAGATGGATGAGCAGCTGGCTGGGCTGTGTTTTTACGCAGTGAAGCCAACCATGCAGTCTATGGGCGTGTGCAAGAGGCAAGCCAGGTCATCATCTTGCTCTATGTTGATGATCTGCTCATTGCATCTGACTCCAAGTCTCTTTTGGACAATGTGAAGCAGTCCTTTGCTGCCAGATTTGACATAAAAGACACGGGAGAGCTCAGTTACTACCTTGGCTTTCAGGTCAAGCGCGACCAGCAGCAGCTGACTTTGAAGTTGTTGCGGAGCACGTACGTGAGCGATATCGTCAATCGTTTCAACATGGCAGGTGTGCACAAAGCCGCAACACCACTGGAAGTGGGAATGAAGCTGAGCATGACGCAGACTCCCCAAAGCATGCAACAGAGCAGACAAATAGAAGCAGTGCCGTACCAAGATGCAGTTGGGAGGCTCATGTATGCAGTAGTCAGCACGCGCCTCGACATCAGCCAAGCAGTGGAGTTCTCAGCAAGTTTTGCGCGAATTTGGGCGTGCCGCATTGGGAGGCGGTCAAGCACGTACTACGCTGCCTCAATAGCAACAGCAACCTTTGCCTCACCTTCAATGGAAACAACAGTCCAATCCTCATTGGCTACAGTGATGCAGATTGGGGAGGTGACCTGGACACCAGGAGGTTGACCAGTTGGTTTGTGTTTGTGCTCGGGGGAGGTGCAATCAACTGGAGAAGCAAGAAACAAGAGTACGTCACCCTCTCATTCACCAAAGCAGAGTACATCGCCCTGAGTGAAGCAGCAAAGGAAGCCGTTTGGCTATGTGAGCTACAGGCAAGCCTTGGACAGTAGTAGAACACAACGACCACTATCTACTGTGACAACATGAGCTCCATTACTCTGACCAAGAATGTAGAGTTTTACGCCCGCACTAAGCACATCGACCTCCGGTACCACTTCATCCGCGAGCTTGTGACAAAGCAAGTGGTACAGATCAAGTTTTGCCCTTCAAGCATGATGTTGGCAGAGTTCCTGACCAAGCCGCTGGCAGTGCACCACTTTCAACAGCTCAGGGGACAGTGCGGACTTGTGTGACTTTTATTCTTGCAAAGTGGGAGAGGATGAGGGTGCCAGAAAATGACAAAAATAAGTTGTTTGATAAAAATCATCTAGCATGGAAGTTACATAGAGGATTTTTGCAGGTTCCAACGCACTTTACGGAACTCATTTCGGAGTCCGTTTGAGTGAGATATGGATTTCCAAAGTTTGGCGATCATGGATCGGGTTCAAGGGACGACCTGAGCACTTTCAGCTCAAAGGGAGGCAGAATTACTGACCAGGATGGCTGAGAGCGGCCTTGAAGGAGAAAAGCCAGCTGGAGGACCTCCAGGAGACTTCAAGGAAGGAGCAGACCATGATTTTTGGGCGTGCAGGTCGTGTGACACATAATTCTCATGTGTGACAAGGTGACTGCCGCTCATCCCCCTAGGCTAGGAGAGTGTGCTAGAGGGTAAACTTTGACAGAGTGTATCTCAGTGATCTCTTGGCCAAATGAGGCACATAAGGGCTTTTTAGAAATCTGTGACTATGTAGTTTTCCACCCAAGAGTCAACTCAGACATTCAAACCTACATTTGCTTCTGTAATTTCTGTCTGTGCAACCTGCAACTCCGTCTCAAAAACAGTTGGTCCTGCCTAGGCGGCTCTTGGTGAGCCTGATCACCTCCCTGATTGCTGCCCCGATTTCCATCAGATTACGGCTTGCGGATTCCATGAAGGTATAATATACATGTGTATTTTGAACCACACAGATCAGACCAAGAGCTGGGTCGATCCATCAAGACTTGAGGAAAATGCACCCGGCCAAAGGTTGGACTGGCTGAGGGGAAAACATGGACGAGGGCTCGACTATCGGAAGACTCAAAGAGGCCAAAGAGTGCCTTGGGGTATGGTTAGTGAATGAATAAAAGATCATTGGGGGCCAAGGGTGCCTTGGAATGGAGCCCCGATATGTTATTACTAGGCGGGGTCCTTCGGATGGCCGTCCCCGACGCTAGTGGAGCTACCAGGGGCAGATTTTGGTGGTTCATAAAAATGGCTGTATCTTGGCTGTTCCTTCACAGAATACACAGTTATTCATGTGTTGGAAATCTGGGGATATAAGCTACCTGATGTCAGTAATTAATGCTCATTCCTGTCCCATATGAAGCCGTGCATTGCTGGACGACCTTGGGTCACCTAGGATGCATTATCATGTACATATAGTCTTGTCTCTTGAAACTTGAAAAACACGCATACTTGACTACCACTTCGCCACACTTGTTCATGCGCTCCCCCAAGAAAATCATTTGCTTCTACATACACTAGAATGTATGCACCGGCCTCTTTATGGTTGCCATTGCCGCCGGTTGGTGCTTGTATCCTCCGGTTCAGGATAGCACACTACGCCCACTTTGCACTTGGTATCAGAGCCACCCTTGGCTCAGGGACATAAATCTTCTTTGAAGCAACCTCTCCTTGCCAGCATAGACTAGCACACAGATTTTCTCTCTGGTGGATCCATGTCAAAGTCCAACCACACACTCCAGCAACAGGGTGGTAATCGGAGGATCCCTTAAGGAAGAAATTACCCTGGACGTAAATGTGATATCATCCAACATGTTCTCAATGGCCCTCGTCGTTGACATGCAAGGACAAGTAGCAATAGCCATAGCATTAGAAAATTTGCTCGCCAAAATGTAGGCCAAGATGGACCTGTAGGAGAAGCACAAAACTTACATCAATGAGGAGCTCACAAAATGTCCAGTGTTACGGACAGTGGCAGTTGCCACATCACCTGGAGTTGCAATGGATGTACCCAAGACAGAACCATTCGACCCATGAAAGAACGATGGACCAGCTTCACATGCTTGGATACTCAGACTGGAGCTGGAATTCAGTGCCATCGGCGTGGATGCCTCAAGGTATGAGGCAGGCTGTGACTAAGCCGTGAGAGGAGCATCGTTAGATAGGTGGGCCGGTGTGATGAAGTCCAATCCACCCGGCAGTTGAACAGTAATGGTTGCTGGCATAACAGCCGCGACTAAAATCTTAACCCCATCTGATCCAACCTACCGCAGTGGTGACCCTACCTTGAGATGGCCAACCTTGTGGAAGGATTTCACAGAGGCATTCATCAAGTGCTTCACATGAGGAACAACTTGCGTGCCAAGATGTTTCAGATTCACCAAATTGGTGGAGTCACCATGTACACCCGCAGGTTTTATGAGATTGTTGCCAACTGTAGCTTTGACTCTCATGAAATGTTCTTCTACTACAACCATGGCCTCATGGACAATGTCCGTGCTGTGGCGGTGATTCAGAACCTGAACAACAACCTGTTGGGGATGATTGTAATAGCAGAGCAGTACGACTCGCGCATGTAGCAGGCTCACGCCAACAACCACAATTGTTTTGGTGGTGGCTACTGCAAGAGATCCAAGAGCAACATCACGCCCATAGAGATTGGATTATAACAACAGCATAAGTTCTTCAACTGTGGAAAGCCTGGCCACATTGCGTGTGATTCCGGGATTTAAAAAATGGGTGATAGCAAGGGCAAGCGGCAAGGGATGGGGAATCAAGCCACAAAGGAGGCATAGAAAGAAACAAAGGAGTCGAGAAACGAGGAGAACCAGGAGTAGATGGCATGAATCTTGGCTCTTCTCCACCCAAACTGCCACTTGATCACCAACCTGAACACCTTGCGGCCATTTATGGGATTTTTAAGGTCAAGGCATGGGATTTGGGGTATGAGGATGAGCAGCCCGTATTTCTCTAGGAGGCTCTAGTGAAGGGCATGAAGGGGAAGGTGGAAAGTCTACTAGATTGTGGTGCGAGCCACAGTTTTCTGTGTGGAGTGTTCTCAGAAGTGGGGCCTTGCGCTCACGAGCAAGAATAGGAAATTTATCCAAGTGGACGGCATAATTGAAATGGAGTACCTGTCCCTTCCCCTCTCCATTTGCATGGAGAAGCTTTGCATCATGACCTTATCGTTGACATTATCTGCACCTTGCCATGAGTGTTGTTGCTCGTATTCCCTGGTTTGACCACTAGGGATTGGATGAACACCTGATCTGATTTCTTGGAATTTTCCATGTAGGATTGAACTTTAAATCACTCGTTTTGAGTGAGTATTCAGAAAGTTAGCCAAGCCTGAATTTTGGGTTGTTGATGGGTGGAATCTTGTATCCATCATGAGTGACGGGATATTCAACCACTGGTGATCAGGGCTCAAGTCCAACAGGCTCCACATGCACCAGGGCCACAAAGCAAGTAACCAGCGAGATCTCCTTGACCAGGATGAACTCCTCCTTGACTTCTGGGCCAAAGAAGGACGCTTCGGCAGGTCACAACCAAAGCACGTCCTCTGGCCGAGCAAGCAAGACATGGTGGACGGATCCACCAAGGGTTACATCGAAAGTAGTAGCAGGGACTCTACTGCTCTAAATTGGGCGTGCTTGGATGAGTTGGAAAGCTTAGATCACAAGCTATAAGAATCGGATGTACTCCTACTATGATAAATAAAAATATTGTGTTTCAATTCATTTTTCCTGAATTTGACGGGTTTCTGTCCACTCCTAGTTTGTGATCCTTGTGCTCCACACTCCTCACTAGTGGTGTCCATTGGCTGCTCCAAACATTGGTAGCATACATCAGTGAGAGCTAAGTATCCTTGAGGTTGCCTCTACACCTACTAGGACCAAAAATGGTCATGGAACTACGTGCCTAGATAGACTCTACCTCTCTGATGTTCGCGCTACTTTGGTGTGCCATGGCAACAACCAAGCAAGAGAGCATTGGTGCCATCTCAAAATTCGACGCGACAGGCTTCTCCTTGTGGAGGTGGCATTCTAAGGTCTATCTTGAAAAAAGGGCCTACTTGAGCTGGTAAAGGGTGAAGAGAAAGCTCATCTGGACACTGCTACGCCAGAGGAAGTGGAGAAGTTCAAGAAGCGCAGCAAGAAGGTGCTTGGTTTATTCATTTTGCTGCTTGCTCTGGTGAAGCGCACACAAGTTAAAGGATGCACAGATGCCACAAAGGACTGAAAGAAACTATGATACATCTACCAGTCCAGAAACCTTACTAACCAGCTCTTTGTCTTCAAAAGACTCATCACCCTCCAAGACAACCAAGGTGATGACATCATTGTGATCCTATAACAGATCGAGTCCCTTAACATGCAGTGCGTGGACACGTGATTGGCCCTTAGTTGAAAGCAATGATCCTCCTCCTGGCCTTGCAGGACAGTTGGAGTCCCATAATCACTGTCGTTGGCAGCTCGCCCGCCGATGAGCTGAAACACCCCAAGGTGGCTGAGTACGCCTGCAATGAATGGATGCGGCGGGATGGGAGAGGGATTGAGACAACATCAAGTTCCGCCTATGCTGTCCACCCTTAAGGTGGAGGGGGAGGCGAGGAAGGGAAGGGTGCCAAAGAGGTGAAAATAAAGAGGAGTGCTACAACTTCTTAAAAAAAATCACTATACACGATACTGCCCAACAAGAAGTCGGAGCAGCCGGGGAGGGCTGGGACGCAGGAGTCCACTTTCCTGACAGATGTGGAGGTCACTACGATCGACTCCAGATGAGGCCACCACACATAGTGCAACCGGACAGTGTTTTTCACATACTGTGCCTGGGAACGGCACATGAAGGTGTCCAATAGGAAAACAAAGCTGGTTGCGAGTGAAGGCAAAGTCCGGATCGAGTCAGTGGTAAATGGTCAAACAATCACGTGCACCATACATGATGTGCTCCACATGTCCAAATTCAGGGCAAATCTGTTTGTAGTGAGCCGCCTTACTGATAAGGGGCTCCAGGTGCTGTTCACAAAAAAAGATGCCATCATCTAGAAGGAAGACAATGACAACGTGATTGCACATGGAAAGAGGGAGGAGGAATTGTACCTTCTCCTGAAGAAGGTCCTGTCAGAAACCGGGGTGCGGTTCCAATGAGACCCGACGGGTCCTCCGTGCTCACGGATGTCTTTTGTGCGGGTGGTTCTGAGTCTGAGCGTGAGCTTTCTGGTCGCCTCATGCTATGTTTCTGGCAGTTGAAGACAAATGCGAGACAATCACTTTCTGCGAAGGAAAGAATGTGATTTTGTATTAGTTTTTGAACATGGACATCTGAAAATTTGTAGGGCTAGTCATGAGCTCTCCAACACACCAAACGGTGCACGATTCGGATCACCGTAGCTCCCGCTATGTCATCCAAAGCGCAGCACCCCAAATCAGCCGCTCAGTCGGCGGCGCGCACCACGTCGCCCGCCGAGGCGCCCTCACACATCAAGGACCCATCCAAATGCCATTCCGGAGGCGCAGATGTCCTTATGCGTAGTGGCGGTGCCCCTTGCGCCTTTGGGGTCTGTTTCCATGAGTTAATCATCGATTTTGGTGATGGGGATTGATGTGGGTCGAAACCTGTTCGCGGACCTCCAGTCGGAATTTTGACGAAGTCCTCGAGTAACAAACTGTACTACTGAGTTTCGGACTCCGAGCCAGGATTTTGGCTAAGTCCCTCAGTAACAAACTGCACTCCTGAAATCCGGCGGATCATCCACCGGATGCCTCGGCAGATCTTCCGGAGCAAAATCCCCAGATGGCATTTTGTTACTCGTTCCGGTCAATTCTTCACCGGAAGTCGAACCGCGGCCGGCTCCCAGAACCGCCGCGCACACCCCAACTTTGGAAGCCCATATCTCCGATTTAGGTGAAACAACTTCCACCGGATTCAGCGACTCGTCAACTTTCAGGGGAAATCCTCCATTTTAGGATCCGAGCAATCAGCGAGTCGCCAGATCCGTCGACGAGGAATTTCCTCTCTCTGGCGGCTCGTTGGCGCCTCCCGGCGCCGCACTTGGGCATGCAAAGGCGCAAATCTACAACATTCTCCCCCTTGCACCTGCCATGCCCGCTGCTCCTGCCTGCTGTCACTCATCTTCCGCTGCGCCCTCCAGCCCATCATAGCTGGTCATCCCAAGTCCGGCCATGCTCAATGCGTTTCGGTCCACGGGTTGCGCTTTGGTCAAGCAAACCGCTAGCATGTTGTGTGTGCTACAGTGCTACAGCACCACCTGCCCCTTTTCAACCATGTCCCGTGCGTAATAATAACGCACGTCAATGTGCTTCGCCCTCCTGTGCTGCGTCGGGTTGTTGGTCAGAAATTGAGCCGGTGTTGTCCTCTTGCACCACCGTAGGCTCCTGCTGTGGCACGCCCAAATCCCCTAGCAATCTGTGGAGTCACACCGCCTCCTTGACCGCCTCGGCCAGCGCGATGTACTCTGCTTCCAATGTGGAGGTGGCGACGCAGTCCTGCTTCCTGCTGCACCATGAGACCGCTGCACCAGCGAGGAAGAACACGGAGCTGGATGTGGACTTCCGCTTGTCCACATCGCCAGCGTAGTCTGCATCCGTGTAGCAGACCAGACGCAAAGGGTCCGCCAACCCCTTGCCGTCGAACCTCAAGCACGCATGCCGCGTCGCCTGCAAGTAGCGGAGGATGCGCTTGACCGCCTGCCAGTGTAGTGGCCCTGGATTGGCCACGTACCTGCTCACTTGGCCCACCCCGTAGCCCAGGTCCGGTCGAGTCGCCACCATGGCGTACATGAGGCTGCCCACCGCCGATTGGTAGGGCACCCCTGCCATATCCTCCCGCTCACAGTTCACATTGACGTGCGGCACCATTGCCGCAATCAGTTCACAAGTCATGGAGACCGGACTGCCAACTGGTTTGCTGTCCTCCATGCCGTACCGCTTCAGCACCTCGGCCACGTATTTGGCCTGCCCCAGCTCAAGCGTGCGCGCCCTCCGGTTCCGCGTGATGCTCACCCCGAGGTAGTACTCCAGCTCCCCCATGTCTGACATCTGGAATCTGCTGCTCAGCTGCTCTTTCAGCCGCTGTAGGCTCGGCAGATCCGTCGAGCACAAAATCAGGTCGTCCACGTAGAGTGCGACGATCTGATGGAGCTGTTTGTCGCGCCGCACGTACACGATGTCATCCGATTCACAGCGCTTGAAGCCGAGTTGTGCCATGAAGCTGTCCATCTATTGGTACCAGCATCTGGACAATTGTTTCAGCCCGTACAAGGACTTCCGCAGCTTGCACACTTTGCCCTCCGGCGCCTCCACCCCCTCTGGCACCTCCATGTAGATCTCTTTGTCTATGATGCCGTTGAGGAACGCCGTCTTTACGTCCATTTGGTGGAGCTCCATGTCCTTCGCGGTCGCCACCGCAAGGATCGCTCGGATGCTTGTGAACTTGGCAACGGGAGCAAACGTCTCATCGTAGTGCTCCCCCTTGTGCTGTGCGTAACCTTTCGCCACCAGCCGCGTCTTATACTTGTCAACCACTCCTTCCTTTGTGAACTTGGTCTTGAAGACCCATTTTGAGCCGATGACCTTAGCATCTTTCGGCCTGTCAACCAGCTCCCACGTATCGTTTTCCGTGATGGACGCCAGCTCTGATTTGATGGCTGCGTCCCACTGATCCCCTTTGGGCCGCGCAAGCGCCTCTTGTACGGTAGTCGGCTCCGTTGATGCAGCCAGCATGCACCGCGTCATGTCGATCCATCGACCGGTGCTTGCGTCGAAGCGCTTCCCCGCCATCCGCTGCCTCCAGCTGCGGCGCGGCAGTTTTGGTGGCACATCATTGCTCTGCTGTGATCCCTCCGACTCAGCACGCTCCGGTTCATCATCGACCGGACGGCTCCCCGATGATCTCTCCCACTCCGGCGAAACATCGTCCGGACGGATGGTGCGTCCAGTGGTTTTTCCACCGACGCCCATTGCACACTCTGCCGGGAGTGCGCGCCTTGGCACCCTTGGTGCCTCGTCCGCCGGATCCTTCGGGTGGATCTCCTCATCAGCTTGTTTGTCATCAGAGTCCTCCACTTCAGCTGCCACCAGTGGTACACCGTCACGCTCTGATGCCACATCCTCAACTTCGGCGTCCGCCGGCTCCTCGTAGTCAAGGAGTTGGAACCACTCCCCCGTCTTTGGGGAGTCCACCACGCCCACGTCGTTGCTGCTGATGTAGCTCTGCTGCTCATCAAACTCGACGTCTCGGCTACGGATTACGTCCCCCTTGCGCATGTCGTAGAGCCTGTACGCCTTATGCACACTCTCATAGCCAAGGAAGAGATACGAATTTGCCCGCGGCTCCAGCTTGCTGTCGCGCCTCTGCGCAGCCTGCACCATCGCGTGCGCCTTGTACCCGAACACTTTCAGGTGTGCCACACTTGGCTTGCACCCGCTCCAAACCTCCTGCGGCGTCTTCCAGCCGCTCTACCCCTTCAACACCGCTGTAGGAGTAAGGTTGATGGTGTAGCTTGCCGTACGCACAGCTTCCGCCCAGAAGCTTCGCGGCAATTCCGCATCCACCAACATGGTCCTTACCATGTTCAGCAGCGTCTGGTTCGCCCGCTCCGCCACTCCATTTGACTGAGGCAAATACGGTGTAGTTTGTTGCCATTTTATGCCCTGCTGCTTCATCCACCCGCTACAGCCCACATACTCTCCGCCGTTGTCGCTGCGTAGCGTAGTGACCTTCCGGCAGTCTGCCTCTCCACCGCGGCGACATACTCCTTCAGCCGGTCCAGGACCTCGCCTTTTCGCTTCATGAAGTACACGTAGAGTTTTCTGCTATAGTCATCTATGAAGGTGACAAAGTAACGCGCACCGCTCTTTGACGCCGTCTTGAATGGTCCACACACGTCGCTGTGCACGACCTCCAGCAGGTCCGAGGCGCGATTCACGTTCTCGTTGAACGGTTTGCGCCGTGCCTTACCCAAAATGCAAGGCTCACACTTTTGTGCACTGCTGCATCTGTCGCCTCTTTCGCACCGTCGATGACGAGGCCGCGTACCAGCTCGTGCTTCGCCATCTCCTTCACGACTGCAGGTGAGGAATATCCCAGTCGTCGGTGCCAGAGCTCCAGATCAGCTCCCCCTCCCTTGGCTAGGTTGACGGTGCGTTCCTGCGAGTCTGCTGAATCTGTCGCCGCGGGGATCACATTGGTCTCCACGATGTACAGTCCTCCCTCGTGCTTATCCTCCAGCACGGTCTCATCGCCACCGTCCTTCCGCACGACTGCCCCTCTTCTCCTGAAGAGCACCTCGAACCCCTTGTCCGTCAAGCTGCTCACACTTAGGATGTCAGCCAAGCCAGGTACGTGTTGCACGTTCTTGATCACGCGCTGCACCCGCTTCCCACCAACCACCACCTCCACGTCTACGTCTCCTTCGCCACCCGCCGGCTCGACCTTGTCGTTCGCAACCACCATGGACATGCTGGACTTGGTGTAGTTGATGAACCCGACCTTCTCGACCTGGGTGTGCTCTTCAGCTCCGAAGTCAAGGCATCGCTGGTCAGCCTTCTTGAGGTAGTGGTTTTGAGTTTCGTTGAGGAGCGCACTCTTGCCTTTGGCATCCTTGCCGCCGGCCTTTGCCTCCTCGGTGCACTCACGGGCCCAGTGTCCCTCCTTGCCGTAGTTGTGGCACGCACCCTTCTTGGCGCCCTTCTTGCTGCTGCCATGTCCGCCACCTCCCTTGCCCCCACTTCCGTCACCACGCGTTTTGGTGACGAGGGCCGATGAGGAAGACGAGGACTCCCTGCAGCACCGTCGCTGCGCCTCGTTGCGGATGTACTCTGCGACCGCGCCATAGGTGAGCTTGTCCTCTGCCCATCCTCCTAAGACGGTGATGAGAGGCCTCCAACTGTCAGGAAGGGTCATGAGGAGGGCCATCGCCTGCAGCTACGTGTCGATCTTCCACCCCACTTCGTTGCACTATGAGGCAAGCGACTCGATCTGCTACATGGCGGTGATGACATCATCTCCCTCCTCGATTCTCACCGTCAGGAGTGGCTTCATGGCAAAGATTTTGTTCGCCAGCGACTTGGATTGATGGATGGTACAAAGTTTTTGCCAAGCCTCGGCTACCAACTTGCAGCCTTGGAACTAGCCCCACTGCGACTCAACCATCCCGGACACCAGCAGCATGAGCGCCTTCGTGTTCTTCTTTGCAAAGACCTCCTTCTGCGCTTCCGTCGCTGTCGCTTTTTCAAGGACTTTGGTTCTCAACATGACTGCAGCACACCCTTATGCGCGAGGTGGATCTCGAAGTGCCATCTCCATAGCCCAAAGCCAGGGCCGTCCGCATACTTCTGGATGGCCTGCATCTCCTTCTGCGCCATTGCACAGTCTTCAACTCTAGGACCTCAGAGTTTGATGGCGATGTCGTCCCCGACGACAATCCCGTCCGCCGCGAAAGCCGTGAGTGATGTGTAGACCGGTCAGGGTCGTGGGCCCATAACCCTTTGTCAGAAACTGGGGTGCAGTTCCAATGAGGCCCGATGGGTCCTCCGTGCTCACGGCTGTGATTTGTGCAGGTGGTTGTGAGTCTGAGCGTGAGCTTTCTGGTCGCCTCACGCTATGTTTCTGGCAGTTGAAGACAAATGCGAGACAGTCACTTATTGCGAAGGGAAGAACGTGATTTTGCGTTAGTTTTTTAACATGGACATGATCTGAACATTTGTAGGACTAGTCATGAGCTCTCCAACGCACCAAACCGCGTGCAATTCGGATCACCGTAGCTCCCGCTACGTCATCCGAAGTGCAGCACCTCAAATCAGCCGCTCAGTCAGCGGCACGCACCATGTCGCCCGCCGAGGCGCCCTCACACATCAAGGACCCATCAAAATGCCATTCTGGAGGCGCAGATGTCCTTACGCGTGGTGGCAGCGCCCCTCGCGCCTTTGGGGTCTGTTTCGATGAGTTAAGCATCGATTTTGGTGATGGGGATTGATGTGGGTCGAAACCTGTTCGCGGACCTCCTGTCGGAATTTTGACGAAGTCCTCGAGTAACAAACTGTACTACTGAGTTTCGGACTCCGAGCGAGGATTTTGGTCAAGTCCCTCAGTAACGAACTGCACTCCTGAAATCTGGCGGATCATCCACCGGACGCCTCGGCAGATCTTCCGGAGCAAAATCCCCTTATGGCATTTTGTTACTCGTTCCGGCCAATTATTCACCGGAAGTCGAACCGCGGCTGGCTCCTAGAACCGCCATGCACACCCCAACTTTGGAAGCCCATATCTCCCTCGTTACTAGTCCAATTTTGGTGAAACAACTTCCACCGGCCAAATTTTTCACCGGCAGTCGAACCGCGGCCAGCTCCTAGAGCCGACGCGCACATCCCAACTTTGGAAGTCCATATTTCCCTCGTTACGTGTCCGGTGGAATCGAGGAGGGAGATGAGGTCATCACCGCCATAGAGCAGATGGAGTCGATCGCCCTAGAATGAAACGATGTGGGATAGAAGATCGGCATGCAGCAGCAGGCAATGGCCCTCCTCATGGCCCTTCCGGACACTTGGAGCCCTCTCATTACTGTCTTGGAAGGATGGGCAGAGGACAAGCTCACCTATGGCGCGGTCGCAGAGTACATCCACAACGAGGTGCATCAAAGGAGCTACGGGGAGTCCTCGTCGTCCTCATCGGCCCTCGTAACCAAAATGCGTGGTGGCAGAAGCGGGGCCAAGGGAGGTGGCAGACATGGCGGTGGCAAGAAGGGCACCAAGAAGGGTGCATGTCGTAACTGTGGCAAGGAGGGCCACTGGGCCCATGAGTGCACCGAGGAGGCAAAGGCCGGCGGCAAGGATGCCAAAGGCAAGAAGGCGCTCCTCAACGGCACTCAAAACCACTACCCCAAGAAGGCCTACTGGCGATGCCTTGACTCCGAAGCGGAGGAGCATTCCCAGGTCGAGAAGGTCGGGTTCATCAACTACACCAAGTCTAGCAAATCCATGGTGGTTGTGAATGACAAAGTCAAGCCAGCGGCTGGCCAAGGAGATGTGGAAGTGGAGGTGGTTGTTGGTGGAAATCTGGTGCAGCGCGTCATCAAGGACGTGCAGTATGTACCCGGCTTGGCTGACATTCTAAGTGTCAGCCGTCTGACTGACAAGGGGTACGAGGTGCTCTTTAGGAGAAGAGGAGCACTGGTGCAGAAGGACGGTGGCGGCGAGCCTGTGCTGGAGGCTAAGCGCGAGGGAGGCCTCTACATCGTGGAGACCAAGGTGATCTCTGCATCGAATGATTCAGCAGACTTGCAGGAACACACTGTCAACCTGGCCAAAGGAGGGGGAGCTGATCTTCAGCCTTGGCATCGACGACTGGGGCATTCCTCACCTGCAGTCGTGAAGAAGATGGCGAAGCGCGACCTGGTACGCGACCTCGTCATCGACGGTGCGGAAGAGGCGGCAGATGCAATAAAGCACAAAAAGTGTGATCCTTGCATTTTGGACAAGGCTCGGCACAAACCGTTCAACGAGAACGTGAATCACGCTTTGGACCTGCTGGAGGTCATGCACATCGACGTGTGCGAACCATTCAAGATGGCATCAAAGAGCGGTGCGCGTTACTTTGTCACCTTCATAGATGACTATAGCAGAAAACTCTATATGTACTTCATGAAGCAGAAAGGCAAGGTCCTGGACCGGCAGAAGGAGTATGTCACCGGGTTGGAGAGGCAGACTGACCGAAAGGTCATAGCGTTACGCAATGACAACAACGGAGAGTACGTGGGCAATAGTGGGTGGATGAAGCAGCAGGAGATAAAATGGAAACAAACTACACTGTATTTGCCTCAGTTAAATGTCGTGACGGAGCGGGCGAACCAGACACTGCTCAACATGGTACGGACCATGTTGGTGGATACAGAATTGCCGCGAAGCTTTTGGGCAGAAGCTGTGCATACGGCGAGCTACACCATCAACCTCACGTCTACAGAAGTGCTGAAGGGGAGGAGCGGCTAGAAGACATCGCAGAAGGTTTGGAGCGGGCAAAAGCCAAGTGTGGCATACATGAAAGTGTTCGAGTGCAAGGCGCACACGGTGGTGCAGGCTACGTAGAGGCGCGACAACAACTTGGAGTCGTGGGCAAAGTCGCATCTCTTCCTTGGCTATGAGAGCACGTATAAAGCATACCGGCTCTACGACATGCGCAAGGAGGAGCTAATCCATAGCCAAGATGTCGAATTCAATAAGCAGCAAAGTTACATCAGCAGCAACAACGTGGGCATGGTAGACTCTCCAAAGACAGGGGAGTGGTTCCAGCTCCTTGACTACGAGCCAACCGGGGAACAAGCCGTCAGTCTCCTGACATCAACGGATCACTGCCTCAGCCCGCTGCCTGACTCCCTCTGTTGCAACCAACTTCCTCCATATGACAGGATATCGGACACCACCAGTCTTCCTGCTCCCATTTCCGAGCCAACTGGGGAACAAGCCGTCACTCTCCTGAAAGCATAGGAAGTGGTTGTGTCGCTCTACCTCTCTGCCGCATCACCTCTCATCTCTCTATCCGCCTCTACCTTCTTCCTTTGGCATTGACATCCATCCCCATTCCTCGCATCATTCTCATCTGCTGCCATCAGTCCTCCTCATCCTCTTCGCCTCTGCCACCACAGTCTCATCATCCGCCTTCCTCACCTCATCGTCATCTGCCGTTCTCCAGCCGCTGCATCCATATCATCCGTGCCGCCTTCGCATCAATCATCCTCAACAGCATCGCTTTGCAGCGCACGTGGTTCTGCCCATGCATCCACTCATTCAATCATTTCCTCATTCCTCCGATTCCGCATCGCTTTCAGCTCGGCACAAGGATCCGCCCGGTCGCATCGCCCGTTCCGCGACGACCTGCGCCCACGCCGAAACTTCCTTCAGCGCACGCGGCTCGCCCCTGCGCCCACTCCGTCGTCATCATCAGCTTCCGCTTTCTCATCAGCAATCATCATCGGCATCTGTGGCCAGCACAAGGATCTGCACAAGCTAGCTGCCCGCTTCGCAGCAGCCTGTACCCACGCCGGCAACAGATTTCTCGTGGCGCGTTGGCACCTGCCTTCCCCTTGCCACATCCTACTCCCCTATTTCATCAGCGCACGTGGTTTCGCCCCTGCGTCCACTCTATCATCAATCGTTTTCCGCCATCAGCATCATCCTCTGCTCGGCACAAGGATCCGCCCGGCTGCATCGCTCGAGTCACGACAACCTGCGCCCACGCCGAATCTTCGCAAACGCCCGTGGTTTCGCCCCTGCGCTCACTCCATCATCAATCATTCCTCCACTCATTCTTCTGCCCTCAGCATCGCTCCGTGCTCAGTATAAGATATCCACCTGATCGCATCACCCGCATCGCAACGACCTACGCCTACGCCAAAACCTCTCTCCCAGCACTCAAAAGTTCACCATTGCACCTGCAGTACAAGAGCAGTCCAACGAAGTCACTTCACAGGAACCGGTTACCACCCGTCTCCCTGCTCAATCAAGCTAACCGGTGGAACAAGCCGCTGTATCCGTGGATTTGACTACTTAGCAGACAGCACCTCTCTGCATTCTCTCGGAAATCACAGAGTCTGCTATGGCAGAGCACTCTTTGAGCAAGGCGTCGTGGCAGCGCCCTCCATCACCTGCACCCACCACGTCCACCATCATCTCCAAGGGACCATGCCAAGGAGAATGAGCTCTCGGCGGTATCCTCTTGGAACAATATTCTCATCAAGGTCAACTCAGCAACCGACCCTGATGCATCGACGGTTCCCCTCGGCACTCCCTACATTGGAACAAACCATGAGCAACAATACGATCAATGCTCTCCTTCGTGTTCAACCTTCAGTGAAGCCAATCTACTTCATTGACTGTTCAACACCCAACAAACGCATTAATCGACATTGTCACTCATCTTCCAGAGTGCCTACGGAAACCCCCCCAACTGCACAGGAAAAGAGATGGTTCCACAAACTCCCATCAATGGAGAGTTGAACTCCTTCTCAACCTGGGACGACTTCAGTTTCCCAAGTTCAATCTCCGGCAGGTACTGCTTGGTCTCCTAGACTCAATATCCCTTCTGGGTGCGGACTGGGTCAAAGCACTTCCGAAGGAGGCGCTCATCCTCACCACTCATCACTTTCTTCACCCACTTATCCGACAACCACACGAAGGATTCTCTGAGATCTGGAAAACCCTGTATCTGACCTGTGCATCACCTTTTCTCCAGTGATGACTTCAAGGGGGGCTGTCGGAATATTGAAGTCAACACCGGCATTCTCCCTCGGATAATCCGAGCTCTCAATAAATGGTTCGGGATCGGCATCGAGCCAGCACGAACCACCTCGCCAATGGATTGTCAGTCATAACCAGTGACTTAAAGGCGAGTCGCCCCTAATAACCGAAACCACGTCGCAGTCGCGTCCGGCTAGCGAAGAAGAAGCAGTTGTGATGTCCTTGTCCTGTTCTGTGATATATTACCGAGGATGTTCATTCCCTCGAATTAACCAGAACAGTTCTTCCCATCCTGTTCCCCTTTGGTTCCACAGCTCCGCCGCCGTGTCTTCGCTCTTCTCGCTCCTCGCATTCCTTTGTCTTCGCCAGCCTCTCTCAGCTCTTCGCTCCATCACTCTCGCGCCTTCGCTCAGCTCTCTTACTCCGCCAACTATCACTCATCTCGCCAGCACTCTCTCACATCAGCTTGTCTACCTCGACTACCTCACGTCTCAGCCTCTATCAGCCTCCGCGACTAACTCCTCGGACCGCTTCCGCTTACGTCACTCTGCTGACGTACACTTGCATGTCCTGACGCTTCTGCCTGCTTCTACTGCTGCTGTCCTCGTGCTTACATTCTTCTGACAGCAACATCAATTGACGGGCGATGGCAGTAGAAATTTTTTCCACTGTTGCAACTGTGGGGGCACTCCTTCCTACACAAAGTGTGAGCCGCCCCTTGATTCACATCGACTCATGCATGGCCTCTAGGTGGTACACGTACAACAGATTTCCTCTGATGACACACAGACAGTTCAGCCGTGCCCACGATTGTAGTAGACGCAACCACTTCACCATGCATTAGTAGTGATATGGATCCTCGGGATCGCACAAACAATTCCTGTCTAGGGAGTTGGGGTTTTGCGGTTTGATGGTCCGTCTGGCCCCTTGTATATTTCCCATGTACTCTTTGTCCCTGCTTCTGAGCTTATCCTGCCTTGTGTTTGTGCATACACCAGGGTGTGTCTCGCTATTGAGCACTCTACTGACTCTATCATAGTGACTTCTTTAGACACCCGTGCTATTATTCTTCGTGCCTCTGTTGTTGATGACATGTATCATGTGTCTCATTGCACTCCCTTTGCTTGTTCTCCCACTCCCTCTTCAATGTGTGTGTTCGTCACTGTTGTTCTCTCCCTTGAGCATCAGCGCTTGCTTCATCGCCGCCTCTACCATGTGAGCTCAGACAATATTTCCAAGCTCATTCAAATGTAGCCAACTATGGATCTTGACATGGCTTCCTTCAAGAAGTCATCCAAGGCCCATTTTCCTTCTTGCGTCCACAGGAAGATGCACCGCTACTCTTACCCTGACTCCACTTTGCAGGCGCTCCATCCACTAGAGTTGGCCCAGTCGGACCTCGTCAGTCCTCTCCTAGTCAAGTCCCTCTCAGATCGAGGTTGATATGATCCTACCTTGACTGAAAACTTCACCGGAATGCAATGGGTCGACAACCTCCGCCACAAGAGCGATGCCGCCTTGGCGGTCCGCCTATGGTCGGTGATGGCTAAGTGCCAGCCTCGTTACACCCGTTACACACTCTGCTCGGATTATGGTGGCGAGTTCTTACGCAAGATAGATGCCTACTTTGATGAGTACGGTGTCTTCTTTGGCATCTTCCCATAGTCAAAGGCTTGGCGCTTTTGGCACGGTGACCTCGTTCCCACTTGTGTGGCTTGTGGGCAGATTGGGGAGTCTCGTCTTGTAGATGGCTTCGTCTGGGCCTCCTCACTTGTGGTCCGGTTTCCTGCTGCTGACAATCCGACCGTCTTGGCTCTGGATCTGGTAGTCTCATTGGTCCCCTCTGGCACACGAGATCCCGTGCCAATGTCAGTCCCCTCTGGCACACTTGCTCCTGTGCCAGTGCTAGTTCCCTCTGGCATACATGATCACGTGTCAGCGTTAGTTCCCTTTGGCACACCTAATCCCACGCTCTTGACAGCATCCCCGATCACACCTACTCCTGTGCCTACAGTTGCTCCCCATATGTGTGAGCCACCATCTATCTATGTCACCCTCTTCCCTTCCCTATGGGTCAATAGCCCGTACAGGTGAGGCCCAACAGCCTGCTCCACAACCCAAGGCGCACACCTCAACATGAGGCTACTCCCAAGAGCTGGGTGGTTGTCTTGAACCACTGGCCTCTAGGGCTGAGCGGAATGCTCACTCGATGCCTAGATGCCTGACTCACAGTGTTGAGAGTGGTGAGTCTAGCACGAATGCCCTTGGCCTGAGTGTCTAGGCGAACTGTACTGGGGTGCACCCATCATGACTTGTCGGTCACGAGTTGGTCTTCCGAGAGTTCTTGATTGCTTGCGATGTCATAGCCTACCTAGTCGTGGTCACGCCAAGTCCGGAGGCGTGTGTCTTAGCCATCTAGAGCTCTCCCTCGACGATGTCTGATCCGGGCACGTCAAAGGAGGCACTCTCGGCTCGGGACACAGAGTTGTGGCGTGTTGCTTGTGAGGATGAGCTGAGAGCCATCCGTGAACACGGTGTCTATGAGCATGTCGACCTTCATTCTGGGAAAAAGGTTGTACAGGCCAAGTGGGTATTTCACAAGAAGGTAAAGATGGATGGTACACTGAATCACTATAAGGCTCGCTTGATGGCCAACGGGTTCTCACAGGTAGAGGGTGTGGATTTCACTGACACCTTTGTCGCAGTTGGCCTCATGACTACCGCTCTTGCTCTGTTTAGGGTTGTCATTCATCATGACTGGGAGCTGTATTAGATGGATGTAAACAACTTGTTCTTTCATGGCAGTCTAGAGGAGATCTGCATGGTCTAGTCACCAGAATTTGTGGTCGGTGACAAAGTTGGGCACTTGTGGGAGACCTTTTACGGCATGAAGGAGTCACCCAGGTGCTGGAACCAGGAAATGACTACCACACTGACACATGTCAGGTATGTACAGAGTGACACCGAACCGTCCCTCCTCCTCAGACGTACAGCTGACAGCTTCACCACCATCTTTGTGTACGTGGATGACCTCGTGACTATGTATCCTTTGATGGAGGCTGTGAATGAGGCCAAGGCGGTCCTAGGATAAAGGACCTGGGTCCTACATCTATGTTTCTCAACATAGAGATCGTACGTGATCGTCAGCAAAGGACACTCTTGCTGTATCACACACGTTACAGCCGCATTATAAAGGAGCAATTTGTTGACCTCCTTGGTGCAGTTCTCACAGCCTCCACCCCCATGACACATGATGGACATGATGTTTTGAAGGTGGATGATCCCGTACAACTGAGGGAGACAGTGAACGTGACCCTGTACTTTCGCCTCATTGGCTCTCTCATATACTTGGCCACTACCACACAAACTGACATTGCCTTTGCTTTCAACCTCCTTACACAGTTTTTGCAACGTCCTCAGGCGAGAGTCCTTTGCGTGGCTATGCAAGTGGTGTAGTACGTGAATCCCGCGCAATACCTCGTACTTTGCTTTCGACGATAGTGTTCGTTGGTGGTCGGCGGCTACACAGATAGTGATTGGGCGTGGAGCCCTGATGGGCGGAGTCGGACAGGCTACGTGTTTGTGCTGAGTGGCACCGTTGTATCGTGGCACAGCGGCAAGTAGGGTTGTATTGCACGTAGCTCATCATAGGTCGAGTGTGTTGCGCTGGGGCTGCTGAGGTGGTGTGGCTGCAACGTTTGCTCCATGAATTGCATCAGTCTGTGCCTTGTATCATTTTACGACGTGAAAACCATAGTGATCTTGCCATTGCAGAGCGATCTAGTGTATTTCATGCACACACAAAGCACATTGCTGTTGAGCATCAGTTTGTGCGTGACCTTGTGAAGCGACAGGTGATCTCCATGATTTGGGTCGGCACCGACATGCAGCAGGTCAGATTCTTAATCGAGGCACTCGCGTGCGAAAGTTCATGGTGGCCATTTCGTTCTTTCATGCTTCGTCCCTTACTGAGAGCATTTTTTTAAGCACCAGTGTCAGTTCTCCATTTGTATGCACATGCCTACCATCGGGTCATCCGAGAGTGTTGTGATCTGAGTTGTCTCCGTTTGTCTAAACAATTTACTATGACTAATCGGCCGAGTCCATGCTCGTGGAGATCTGTGATACAAATCTAGCTGGCACATGAGCACCGACAGGAGGTGGCTCCACCCAGAAGCAGTTGCTAGAAAGCTCCCATAACATGCTGGTTGCTTTCTGGGGTGTTCTGCAGTTTTTCTGCAGTCGCTAAGGTTTTCTCGCCGGACCGGCTCTTGAGCCTGACTTACATTTTTTACATTGTTTGTTTACCAATGCCGGACTTGTGCATGTTATTGTTTGCATCGTCCGGCTCGAGGTTTTGCTTCTCTAGGTTCATACGATGTCGTGTTTGGATGTCTATTACAAAGTTATGGCCAAAGCAGTGGTTTAGGGCTGGTTCTGGGACAAGTTGGTGCTGCCGCTTGCATCACCCACTATGCGCTGTGACAAGTATTTATGACGTGTTCTCATTGGTCATCATTCCTCTCTGCGTTACTAAGCTCTTGGAGCTTATGAGACTTTGCGCATCTCCCTAGCCCAAACTCTACATGCTAATGCGCTAGCTATTTTTGGTTTTGTCTCACATCTCTCACTTGTACTCTGTTGTGTCCTCCCGGCTTGTGTACATCAACGTGCAGATGACTGACGGTGAGACGCGTTGCTGATGGAGTATCGTCCGGTGGAGCCAACGCACACCGAGGCCTACACGCAGTTCGCTGGAGCCTCCTCCCTCCTTCGTGCTCAGCTCCATTGGCAGACCTCCTCGGCGGTCGTGCCGCCGTCAAGCACTGTCGCTGCATATGCTCCCTGCACGCGTCCAGCATTGTGTTTGACTGCACTGTTGCGTTCGCAACGCCATGTCATGCCCTAGGTCCAAGTTTCATGATTTTTTGGCACTGTTACTACCTGGGGTTAGCGTAGACACTGCCTAGGTTTAGGCAGCCATAACTCCTCACTACTATTTTCTAGCTGATTCTGACCGCACGACTGCGTTTGCAACGTGCGTATTATGGTATGGTCCAGTTTTCAGGCAAAACGGACGACGCCCGGGTTTGGGCCGTCGGCCGTCTAGCAGGGCTCACCAAGAAAACCTGCCTGCCTGAAAACAAAGCTATTTATCATTGCTTGGTGAACTGAGTAGCAATCGCTACGGAGCTAGAGGAGGCTAGTTCTTGGAGGGATCTCCCATTGTGTCTCATTCTTCACTCCTTATCAGTTACTTCCAGTTTTCAGCTGCTTTCTGGCGCTAACACTTGCATGCACGTTTCTGAGTAACAAGCCCACAGCTCCCAGACTTAGACTCTAGAGCGGCAGACTGAGGGGGCAGCAGACTAAGCAACGAGCCTGGAAGCCCGAACGCTGAATCAACAACGCTGCTGCCCGAACCTGCTGCCTAGGATTTCTAGCTTGGTATCAAAGCCAGAGCGCAGCAGCAGCAGCAGAAGACTGGCGTACACGTGCCAGACAACGCCAGCGGACCCCCAAACGCGCCACTGCAGGGGAAATGCTGCCGGATTATTTTCTGGCAGCAGTGACAAGCCTGGAGGCGGCGTCAAAATTTCCCCACGGCCACTGGGCCAGGGGAAATGCTGCCGGATTTTTCCGGCAGCATTGACCACGCGCGTGACGCGAGGAGGTGAATGACCAGCGACATCATGCATCACGACGATGACGCACGTCGACCAGGTGTGACCGTGCTGTAAGCAACAACAATAGCAATAGCTTGCAGTAGTAGCGAGCAGTGGCAGCAGCAGCTAGCAACAGCTGTGCTCAGCAGCAGCAGCTTGCAGCAGAAACAACTCGCAGTAGCTTGCAGCAGCAGTAGCCCCCAACAGCTTGTAGCAGCAGCAGTGCACAGCAATAGCGAGCAGCAGCAGTAGCTGGCTTCAGCAGTAGTAGCATCGAACCGCAGCCAACAGCAGCTAGCAGTAGCAGCTGTAGCAGCGGCCAGTAGCAGCTCGCAGAAGCAGCAACTGCACCTCGCAACAGCAGTAGCTGTAGCTGCTCGCAGCCCGCTGCCCGAAGCGAGCAGCGAGCTGCGAGCAGTGAGCTCGTTGTGAAGACCAAGAAGGAAAAGAAAAAAAGAGAGGGGAAGGAAAAAACCCCCATCCCACGAGTGACTCTGCAGCGGCTGCTCTAGCAGCCACAACAGCTACAGCAGCACGCAGCAGCTCAGCAACAATAGTAGCAATGGCTGCTGCAACAGCAATCACAATAGCAGTAGTAGCGGCAGGAGTAGCAACATCAGAAGTAGCAGCAACAAAATTTGTAGCAGCAGACTACCAGCAGCAACAGTAGCTGCTGCTACAGTAGCAGCACCAGTAGTAGTAGCAGCAGTAGTACCAGCAACTACTGCAATAGCAGTAGCAACTGCAACAAAAGCAGCTACAACAATAGCAGCAGCCACCCTGAAGCTGACATAGCAACAGCTTTAGCAACAGCCATTACTGACGTCAGAAAATTTTCAGCTGACGTCATTGCTGACGTCACTACTGACGTCACCAACAACAAAAAATGAAACAAAAACAGCAACTCTGTAAATAATGTAGTAGTAGCTACGTAAGTCAACCATCCCAACCTGACATCACTACTGACGTCACTACTTACATCAGCAGTACAAAAACAAAAAACGAAGCAAAAGGTGGAACAAGGAGGGCCAACAAAACACTATGGCTACCAGCCCCAGTGGAGAGGGGTCCTCCTCTGTTGGGGGGACCTCTAGCCCCCCTTTCCTGTAGCAGCTACAGAAGTAGCAGCAACAGCAGCAGTAGCAGCCGCAGTAGCAGTATAGCAGCAGCCACAACAATAGCAGCAGTAGCAGTAACAATAGTAGCGCCAACACCCTGTAGGCTCTGACGTCGATCATTTTGATTCAAGAGATCTGCTCGCTGCTTTGCGCCAGCAGCTCGCAATGCTGACATAGCAGCTAGCCGCACTATAGGTACCGCCACCGCCGCCGCTGCAACAGTCGCAGCAGCACCATCAATAGCCATTGCCGTAGCAGCAGCATCAGCAGCCGCTGTCGTAGCAGTAGCATCAGCAGCTGCAGCAGCAACATCACTAGTTGCCGCCATAGCAGCAGCAGCTGCTGCTGTAGCAGCCGCACCAATATCAACAAGCACCGTTTGTTCCACCCGGGTACGCAAGCCCTGCGGTCTCCTATGCCACGCAGTACTTGGCACAACAACACACCCAGCACCAACAACAGACGGTGACGTCAAACCTAGGCCCCACTCTGGGTGCCGGCCGTAGGCCAAAGGACTTCAAAATCTCGCCATCGCCGCTTCAAGCTGGCAACCAGTTCCAGAGCTGGGAGCCTAGCTTCCGGATCTGGGCACAGGGTGAGGGCCTGTGGCCTTAATATGTCTTTCCCTTCGACTCCACCTTGGCTGACCAGGTCTATGACACCAGTCGCGTCGTGCGTGCCTTCGTCCCTATGGCCCCTCCAGTCGCACGCCTCGCCCTTGAGCCCTTCCTCGGCGACCTCACCACTGGTGCCCTCCCTAACCCGGCAGCAGCCTGGCACGTACTCACATGCCCTCATCGCCTGTCCAGTGACGCTAAGACCAGCCCCCTGCTCCGGGAGTTCAACTCCCTCCGCATGGGGGAGACCGAGACGGTCACCTCCTATTGGCAGCGCGTAGAGGATCTTCTACACCGCCTCGGAGATGTCGCACCACCCCCTCTCTTCGCGCTCTTGATTATCATGCGCGGCACCACCGAGCCCTTCTTTGACGTCTTCGTTCACTACTCCCAGGACGTCCTCGTTGTGATTGCTGCCCAGGGTACCCTCATGCCCTGGGTGTACGAGCTCTTCCTCCGCATCGAGGAAGCTCATCAGGAGTCACACATCCATCGCACGGAGTCCCTCGCCTCTCCTTTTATTACCTCAGTGGATGTCGCCGCCCTAGCAGTAACAGTGTCTTCCGGTGCCTCCTCTTCTGGCAAGAAGACAAAGAGGGACAAGAAGGACAAAGGGCCTCAGCAAAAGACTAGCGGATTAGGCAGCGCCAGCCTCGTCTGCCACAACTGTTGGCATTCAGGACACGAGTGGTACACGTGTCCACTCCCGACCAACGAGGCTCACGTCATCGCCACCATGCGTCGCCAGTGCGAGCGCCACCTTGCCACTAGTGTCGTGACCATCGCTACTCCTACCGCATTTGCGCTGCTCGCGACGGCCCCACCGCAGCCTCCTTCGCAACCGTCCACGCCTGCTCCCCCGCCCCCAATGCCTTCCTTTCCCTTCTTGGACTCCGGCGCCGCTACACTACTGTCGGTCTACTCTGTCGGACTCTCCGCCCGCGAGCGCCAGTTGCAGCAGTTCATCGCCTTCCAGCTTGGTCTTCCTCGCCCTCCTCCCCAAGGAAGTGTGAGTCACGTAGTCGCTTGTTCCTCCCCACCCTGCATGACAAATTTGGTGCTACAATCATGTCCTATATCTTCGTCCGTCTTGTCCTCTGCCGTGCCTTGTCCTCTTGCTCCTCTTCGTGACGATGTCGCCTGGCTAGATGACTGGCACTCCCGGTGCGCACCTCCGTCCACTTTGTCAATGTCGCTCGCCCATTGCCATGTGACTGTCAGCAACCTGGCCATACCGGTCCAGGATCCGTCAGAGACTTGGATCATCGACTCCGGGGCCACGCATCACATGACGGCCTTGCGCGATGCCTTCAATGTTCTTGGTCCCGTCATGGATGTCACCGGGGTTCGGACGGGCTCTGGGCAGGTATTACCCGTTTGTGGTGTCGGCGTCGTTTGTTTCCGTGGTCAGCTACTGATGTCTTCTTGACTGATGTTCTCTTTGTCCGTGGCCTTGAGGAGAGCCTCCTGTCTGTCACCGCCCTTGATTGCATGAGCATGGACGTTCTGTTTCGCGTGATGTGCGCATTGTGTCATTGCGTCCGTCCGGTCGTGTCGTTTTGCATGCCACCACCCGTGGCAACTTATGGCACGTACCATGCATGTCTGCTTCTACCTCTGTCTCCTCCTCGTCAGCTGAATCTGGCCACGTGTTTGCGACCAAAACCCTGTCTTTGCACCACACGCGCCTCCTGCATCGCCGCCTCTATCATGTATACTCTGCCACTGTTGAAAGCATGTTTCGCACACAATCGGCCACGGGCCTTGACTTGGCCTCCTTTCCTCTGCTGTGTCCCACCAAGTGCATTGATTGCACTCAAGGCAAGATGCACCGTTCCACCTACCCCCTCTCTGCCTCTCGAGCGTCGGCCCCACTCGACCTGGTCAACTCTGATATCATGGGTCCCCTCCCGACAGAGTCAGCCGGCGAGCACGGTAGTTACGTCCTGACCCTTACAGACGACTATTCTCACTATCGTTGGGTCTCCTGCCTTCGGCAAAAGAGCGATGTCGCTCCCATCATTCGGGACTGGCTTGTCCGCGCTGAACACGAGTGTGGTCTTCCTCTCCGCCGCTTCCATTCTGATTGCGGGGGTGAGTTTCTGGGGGAGATCACACTCTTCTTTGCCTCCCATGGTGTCCATCATGAGACGTCCGTGCCTTACACGCCATTCCAAAATGACGTCTCTGAGCGATGGAACCGCACCATGGCCGACTTCGTCCGCACCATGCGAGTCGAATTCGGCATCTCTGACGGCTTCTACTTTCAGGCCATGACCTACATGACATGGGTCTGGAACCGGATTCCCCACGGACCCATTCCTCGTCAGTCCACCCTATATCAGCACTGGTGTGGAGAACATACCGACCTGCGTCTGGCCCGTGTCTGGGAATGCGTAGCTATCGTGTGGTTGCCTGTCCCACACCAATGTGGCAAGCTTGAGCCTCGTGGTCGTCCGTGCACCTTCCTTGGCGTCTCGCATCAGTCGAAGGCATGATGCTTCTGGGATCCCTCCCGACACTACATCGTCGAGTTCCGCGATGCTCTCTTCTTTGAGGACCTATTTCCCCGTGATCTCATTCGCTCCAGCACGTCGATGTTCCTCCCGTTGCGTGGGGGAGTGATGGGTCCGTCCTCCGTCCAGCCGTGTCCGGGCGTTCCATCATTTGCGCCTACGGGTCCGTCTTTGCCGGTTGCCCCATCTGCGTCTGACAACCCTTCAAAGCTGGCTGCCCCGTCTGTGTCCGCCAGCTCATCAGGACCGGTTGCCCCATCTGTGTCCGAAGCCCCTCAGAGCCGGCTACCTCATCCATGTCCGCCAGCCCTCGGGGCCGGCTACCGCGCTCGTTCCCACCAGTCCCTCAGGGCCGGCTGACCCATCTACGTCTGACAGCTCCTCAGGGTCGGCTGCCCCATCTGTGTCTGACATCCCCTCAGGGCTGGCTGTCCCGTCCGTGTCCGTTATGTCAGAAGAATTCAAGCATGAGAATAGCAACAGCAGAACCAGGCAAAAGCGTTGGAACATCCATGAGTGCGTCAGCAGAGTGACGTAAGCGAGAGCGGTCCCAAGGAGTTAGTCGTAGAGGTTGATGGAGGCCGAGATGTGAGAAAGTCGAGATAGACAAGCTGATGAGAGAAAGTACGAATAGGATGAGTGATGGCTGACTGAGTAGGAGGACTGAGCGAAGAAGCAGGAGAGACGGAGCGAAGAGCTGAGAGAGGCTGGCGAAGGCAAGGAATGCGGGGTGCGAGCAAAGCGAAGACACGGCGGCGAGGCCGCAGAACCAAAGGGGAACAGGAGGAGAAGAACTGTTCTGGTTAAACTGAGGAGGGAATGAACATCCTCCGTATATACAACAAAACAGGACAAAGCAAGTTCTAACGGCTTCTTTCCGCTAGCCAAACGCATGACGACATGGTCGTTTTATTAGGGGCGGCTCGGTTCTGGTAGAATGGTCGTGACCGACTAGCCGTTACCGAGTAGGTTCGGTGTGAGACCTGAACCGGTGTCAAGAGCTCGGGATTATCCGAGGGAAGAGGACCTTGTCGGAGTCATATTTCTGACAGCCCCCCTGAGTCCGACAAGGTATCACTACCTGAGTACCTATAGGGCCTAAGTGTCCAAGTGTCGTTGTCTGGAAGGGGGATTAACCACTCGACGGAGGGAGAGGATGATCATGTTGCAGAGGTTTGGGTTCCACGCTGCTGCTACAAGAGTGCGCCACATTGCTGCGACTGGTGACACCTCGTCGATAATTTTGTGGTAGATAGTATGGGTGGTGTCGCGTAGGCATCCTTTTACGTCCTGCAGGGTTGCAGTGTATGCCCTTGGAGGACTCCCGGGATTGTCATAAACTCCTTCGAGAAAGAGGGAGAGTTGATACCCGCGAAGAAAGGAGTGCTTTGTCTTGACTTGTATTCCACCATACCAGTCGTGGATATTTTCTCCCAACTGATCAAGAATGAGAATGTGTGTCCAGTCAAGGGCTTGAGCTGCCATGATGGTGGATTGTCGAGAGTATGTATGGCAGTTGCTGATTTTTGTTGACTGGTGGAGTCTTAGCAGGTTTTATCCTGTTAGGGATGTTGGAAGAAGAAAAAGTATAGAGAGGATGGGTGATGAGGAGGACGTGGGTGCAAGTCGTTGCGAAGTAGGCGATGCGACCGAGAGGATCCGTGTGCCAAGCAGAGGATGATATGGAAGGCAGAGGAGCGATTGGGGATTTGAGTGGGCGCAGAAAGGGGGAAACGACGTGCGCTGCGGAGGGTTTCAACGTGAGTCCAAGTCGTCGCAGTTCAGGCGATGCGACCGGGCGGATCCTTGTACCAAGCGGGAGATGATGCGGAAGAAGACGAACGGATGAAGGCGGAGGCGGTTGATGGCTGAGTAGGTGCAGGGGCGAAACCTCGTGCGTTGCTGAAGTAGGGGAATAAGATGCGGCAAGGGGAAGGCAGTGCCAACGCACTGCGAGAAATCCGCTGCAGACGTAGGTGCAGGCTGCTGTGAAGCAGGCAGCTAGCTCGTGCAGATTCTTGTGGTGACGGCAGATGCTGATGATGCGGAGGCTGCAGCTGATGATAATGACGGAGTGGGCGCAGGGGCGAACCACGTACGCAGTGACGGTTTTCGGCGTGGACGAAGGTCGTCGCGGAGACAGCGATACGACCGGGCGAGTCCTTGTGCCGAGCGAAAAGTGATGTAGAGGAACGAGGAGGCGGTTGATGACTGAGTGGGCACAGGGGCGGAACCTCGTGTGCTGCAGGAAGGTTCGGTGTGGGTGCAGGTTGTCGCGCAACAGGCGATGCGACCGGGCAGATCCGTGTGCCGAGCGGAAGGCGATACGGAGGCGGAAGGATGAGGAGGCAATTGATGAATGAGTGGGCACAGGGGCAAAACCTCGTGCGCTATGAAGGTTTTCGGCGTGGGCGCAGGTCGTCGTGAAAACGACAATACGACCGGGCAAATCCTTGTGTCGAGAGGAAGGACGATGCAAAGAAATGATGAGGCGGCTGATGACTGAGTGGGCGCAGGGGCGAAAACCACGTGCGCTGTGAAATAATGCTGATAAAGAGGAGTTTGATGCGAAGTCGACGCGGATGATGCTGATCACAGAGAGGCGAGGAGCAGACGGAGATGAGGCAGGCTGATGGGCCAAAGGAGGCTAGAGCGAGAATGGTAAGGAGGACTGCAGGCAGTAGATAAGGATGATACGAAGAATGAGAGCGAATGATGAGGGAAGGTGGAGAGCGTGAAGAATAGAGGATGGAGCAGCGCGGTAGGAGGAAAGAGCGGGACAACCCCACTTCCTATGATTTTAGGAGAGTGACGGCTTGTTCCCCAGTTGGCCCTTCGGCGGGCAGGAAGACTGGTGGTTTCCGATATCCTCGCAGCTGAAGGAGGTTAGTTGTAGCAGAGGGATTCAGGCTGCGGGCAGAGGCACTGGTCCGCTTATGTCAGGAGAGTGACGGCTTGTTCCCCAATTGGCTCGGAAAGGGAGCAGGAAGACTGGTGGTGTCCGATATCCCGACGGCGGCAGTTCGGCTGCTACTGCTGACGAAGCGAGAGGGCGATGCAAGGAGGCGGCTTGAGATGATAGATGCAGGTAGGCTGAAGAAGACGAGGTAAAGTCAGCAGATGAGGTGGATGAGGGAAGAAGGGAGAGAAGGAGGTGTTTGCGGAGGCTGAGGAGATGAGGGGCAGCATACGGTTGACGGCAGGAAGCTTCCAGGTTGTTGACGGCAGGCGGCGGCTCGGGAATGTCTTGCGGCCGCTTGTGGACGGTAAGTCACCAAGAGTTGGCTACGGGCGCGGAAATGGGCGCATGGCTTTCTTAGGGTGACGTAGCGTTTCTTCAGCGTGGGAACTTTCACAAGCCGTGCTGCTTGATGTCAGATGAAGCGAAGGGACGCGAGGCGACGGTAGCGGCGGTAAAGGTATGCAGGTCAAAACAATGAAAAAAGGATGGCGGCAGAGCGGTGACGAGGTTACGGGGCACCAGGTGATGCCGCCTGTTGCTCTGATACCATGTCAGAAGAATGCAAGCATGAGAATAGCAACAGCAAGAGCAGGCAGAAGCATTGGAACATCCATGAGTGCGTCAGCAGAGTGACGTAAGCGAGAGCGGTCCCAAGGAGTTAGTCACAGAGGTTGATGGAGGCCAAGACGTGAGAAAGTCGAGATAGACAAGCTGATGAGAGAAAGTACGAATAGGATGAGTGATGGCTGACTGAGTAGGAGGACTGAGCGAAGAAGCGAGAGAGACGGAGCGAAGAGCTGAGAGAGGCTGGCGAAGGCAAGGAATGCGGGGTGCGAGCAGAGCAAAGACATGGCGGCGAGGCCGTGGAACCAAAGGGGAACAGGAGGAGAAGAACTGTTCTGGTTAAAATGAGGGAATGAACATCCTCCGTATATACAATAGAACAGGACAAAGCAAGTTCTAACGGCTTCTTTTCGCTAGCCGAACGTGTGACGACATGATCGTTTTATTAGGGGCGGCTCGGTTCTGGTAGAATGGCCGTGACCGACTAGCCGTTACCGAGTAGGTTTGGTGCGAGACCTGAACCAGTGTCGAGAGCTTGGGATTATCCGAGGGAAGAGGACCTTGTCGGAGTCATATTTCTGACACGTTAGCCCCTCAGGGCCGGCTGCCACATCTGCGTCTGACAGCCCCACAGAGGCAGCTGTCCCATCTATGTTCGACATCCCCTCAAGGCCGGCTGCCCCATCCGTTTCCACCAGCCCCTCAAGACTGGCTACCTCGTTCACGTCTAATAGCCCCTCAGGGCCGGCTGCCCCATCCGTGTCGGCCAGCCCCTCAGGGCCAGTTGTCTCATCTGTATCAGCACGCTACACACGTGGTCCGGGCGGGAGGCTCAGACCCAGGCCGATACTGAGCACTCAGGCCGCCTCCTTGCTTCCTCTCACTCCGCGACCCCCTGTCACCCCACGAGGCTCCTCACCTCATGTCAGATCTACTCCCACGGTCGTGAGTGGGGACCCCAGCACCAAGGCACTTGGCTTGGCCACACTGTCAGTCATCGCCGATGTACATCGAGGGTCAGCTCTAGGCTATGCCTTGCTCCATCAAGAGCATCGGTATGCCGTTACGGCCACACTCACGCGGATGCCACCAGGGGCACGGTACGTGCATGCCTTCACTTTCCGCCCCATAGAGCGACCAGAGGACCCAGCCACCCTACGTGAGGCTCAGGCGTCTCCCGAGGCCGCTCACTAGGAGGCTGCATCCGCTGACGAGCTTGCCGCCAGTCGACAACATCACGTCTATGAGCTCGTCGACCTCCCCCCGGGCCATAAGGCCATCAGCACCAAGTGGGTTCTCTGACAAAGTGGAAGCTAGACGGGTCCCTGGACAAGTACAAGGCCCGTCTCATAGCCAAGGGGTTTGCTCAGGTCCCTGGGATCGCCTATGACCACATCTTCGTCCCGGTCGGTCGGTTCTCCACCAGCCGGGCGTTGTTCAGCCTGGTTCCCCAGTACGGGTGGGAACTGCATCAGATGGATGTGAGCAACTCCTTCCTCCATGACTCATTGGAGGGCGAGGAGCTCTACATGGTGCAGCCTCCAGGCTTCGACGATGGCTACGGCAAGGTCTGGAAGCTGCAGAAGGCCCTCTATAGCTTGAAGCAGTCACCGTGCTGCTGGAACCAGGAGATCAGTCGTACGCTTCTTAGCGGCGGCCTCCTTCGTAGCTCTGCCGACCCCGCGCTATTCATCAGTCCGTGAGGTCAGACTCTCGTAGTTATCCTAGTCTATGTCGATGACATGTTCCAACATGACATACTCATCGCATCGCCAGATGCAGCTGCCATCCAGCGTGTGAAGGACCTACTACATGCTGCCTACCAGATGAATGACCTCGGGCCAACACGAGTCTTTCTGGGCATGGAGCTTGAGCATGATCACTCCATGGGCATCTGGCATGTCCATCAGACCGCCTACGTCTAGACCCTGTCCGGGCGCTTCGCTGGGGACCTCCCCCTCGTGCCGAGAGCATCCTCACCCATGTCGTCCGATGGTCATGCAATGCTCAAGAGTTCTGATCCAGCCGTGGTGGGGGAGCTAGTAGACGTGATCACGTATTTGCGCGTCATCGAGTCACTGATGTTCCTAGCGACGACGACGCGTCTAGACATTGCGTTCGCCATCAACCTCCTCACACAGTTCTCTCAAGAGCTGCTTCACCTCCACTTTGAGGCCCTGATCCAAGTGTTGCACTACATCGTGTCTACCCCACGGCGAGGCCTCATGTTCCGTCGTTAGTCGTCCTTTGTGGCGACAGGATACACCGACAGTGACTCGGCCGACAGTCCAGACGGTAAGAGTCGTACTGGCTGAATCTTCCTTGTTGGCGGAACGGTTGTATCTTGGCGCAGCGGAAAACAAGGCTGCATTGCACGCAGCATTGCTGAGGCTGAGTTTGTGGCCCTGGGTTCTGGTGCGTGTGAGAGCGTGTGGCTGTGCCGCGTGTTATCCGAGTTGCGTCAATCAGTCCCGTCCATCACGTTGCACTGTGACAATGAGAGTGCTATGGCCATTACTGACAATGACGGCGTGCACCACACTTTCACAAAGCACATGAATGTCGAGTATCACTATGTGCGTTTGTTGTTGCATGACGGCAACATCAACATTGTATGGCTTGAGATAGCACAACAGTTGGCTGATTTCTTGACCAAGGCACTGAAGTGTGACTCGTTCAAGATGGCTATGAGTGCAATTGGCGTGCGTCCATGAGGTTCTCTCTCCCTGTCCTCTTGGTCTCTGTGCTCTCTGCCCGTCCATGTGCACTACGCCTCTGAGTCATGGGGGAGTGTTGGTTTTTGTCTCACATCTCTCACTTGTACTCTGTTGTGTCCTCCCGACTTGTATACATCGGCGTGTAGATGAATGACAGCGAGATGTGATGCTCATGGAGTATCGTCCGGTGGAGCCGATGCACGCCGAGGCCTACATGCAGTTTGCTGGAGCCTCCTCCCTCCTTCATGCTCAGCTCCATTGGCAGACCTCCTCGATGTTAGTTTGTCAACCAAACACGCAAGTGACTTCTTGACTCCTTCCCTTCACACACACACCATCTCTGCAGGTGACTGAGCATGACTGAAGCCTTGGAGCCGTGCATCGCTGGCGTCTCTGCCACGTGCAAGATCGATGGGCTCGACCAAGCTCAGCTCTGTTGGAGCTGATATCTTACTGCTCCAAACATTGGGTGATAAGCCATATGATGGCTAAAACATGAGAGATACACTGAGAGATGCATGCACCACATACGCTCGTGGTCGATGTGGTTTGTTTTTTCTTGTACCTTGCATGCAAAGTTTGATGTCTTGTTACTGCCTGGGTTACTGATCCTACGGGGCCACACACTCAGTCGCTTTGATGTGTGAGAAACCATAGCAGCCTTTTGGCCAACCGGTTTGGTTTGACCCAGGGGTGGCGACTGGGCCCCACTTCGAACTCTTCAAGTGGGTGGTTCAGTCAACCACGGCTAAGAGACCACTGGCTTCTTACTCTTGTCACTCCCGCTCTCGCTACTCAACAAAAGTGTGTTTCTCACCAATCTCTTGCCCCACCATGGTTGTGATTGCTGTGTGAGTTGAGCTAGCACAGTAGTGAGTGCATGTCGGCATTCTGCCGCTGCCTACTGGTATCAGAGCAGAAGGGAGATAACCCTCCACTCAAAGCGATCCACAGTGGACTGTGGTGTGACGCATGCGCAGTTGTACATTCGTGGATGTTCATGACACCTCTCCTGCCTGCGCCTCCTGTCTCCCCCCAGCAGTTCAGCAGACTCCGGTTGCAGCTGACTCAGTCCCTTGGCACTAGCGCTTTGCTGCCTCACAGCTCGGTGTTGCCCCTGCCGTCGCACTCTCGCAACAGCCCGCCGCACTACCCGCAGCTGTATGTCAGCACTCCTCCACTCCGCTGCTCTCTACTATGCCTGTCACTTCTCGTCCAGGCCTTCTGCACGTTAGCAGTGCCACTGTGCTACTGGAAGGCGGTTTCACAGAGGTCCTGATTCCAGCACACCTCAGTAGGTGTGCTTTCCTCCGTCCTACTGTGTCTCGAACAGCTTTGGAGTCCAGCAGGCTTTTGTGCCCTACACTCCGCTTCTCCCTCTCTCAAGCAACAGCAACCGCATCTACAGCCTCATCTGTCATCCTGCAGCGCTTGTCCTCGTTCTTCCAGGCTCTCACCGTCTCAGCAACACCACGGTGCTCCTAACTGCAGTTTCACGGTTCTGCAACATCGTGACACCGAGGCTTTCTTGCCACGGCTGGTCATCTTTCAACTGCTTCGCATTCCTGCAGATTCTATGCCCTGTGATCTTCTTCTCCCTCGTCTAACCAGCAGCAGTATCATGAGCCACCTCCGCGGCCTCACTTGCAACCCTGGCTGCACCACTGAACACTGGAACCGCCCCTACTTCTCCAAGTGGGGCTTGTGACCGCTCACGCCTGGACGAACTCATTGACCGCCACGAGAAGGAGGCGGACATTGCAGCGTGGGCACGTCTTCGACGCCATTGTGATAGCCCTGGATACCATCCCGGGGAAGATTATGACCCTATAGAAGACGAGGCGCGTGAAGACGCTGCAGTGTACACGTCCTGCTGTCTGTCGGCCTCGAATGACTCATCGACCGTCCAAAATGCACCAACCACGGGGCCGCCACGTGAACTGGCGTGCATCACCTCTCATCTCCGGTAAGATCTCTCATTTCCTGTAGAACACGTCGGCAAAGCCAGCGCGCTGGTGAAGGTGCAGCAGCTCCAGCTACAGCGGTAGCTCCAGCAGAGCAAGCTGAGGCAGCCTCGAGTCGTGTAGTGTCCCGCGTCGCATCTCAGGCTGCTGCTACGTCACCTGGACCTGATACTCTGACTACTCTGGAAGCAACGCTTGTCTCCTGTGCTGCTGTCACATCTACTTTTGCTGCAACAGTGCGTGTTGCACGTGCACCTGCCAGCACTGCTACTGGCAGAGCTGTTGAGGCCTATGCAGCAGCAGCCTCTGATCAGGGTCCCCTTGCGGCTGCCGTAGTCAATGTAGCCACACATGTAGCAGCAACAGCTAGTGCAGTTGCAGTAGCAGGTGCCTCAGCAGCCACTGCTCTCTCTAGCGCTGTCACCTCCATTCAGGTCTCCAATTCTCACGTTTCTTCTACCTCAGAATCCTCATCGTTTGGTCCTTAGATCCATGTTGCGATCACACCAGCAGCTGCCTTCTCCACCCTCACAAGAGCTGCACTTGCTGGAGTTGTGTGTCTCATCATCACCACCTCATCCTCAGTGGCAGTTCTTGCTGCTTCTGTGGCATCTGCGTTGCCACCACTGTCTTCCCTACAGCGTTAGCAGTGGTGAGCTTCCAGCCCCCTACTGCTTCGGCTCCGCTCTTGCTCCTTTCCTTCTTCTCCCTTTGTGGCCGTGCTGTTTCATTTGCACTGTCCTGCAGCTTCACTCAGCCAGGCTTCACTCTTCCTTATTTCCCACGCCCACTAGGGCAAGGGAAACGCTGCCAAAATTTTCTTGAAGTGATTCTCACTCATCATGCCGGTCGACGATGACCAGTATGTAGCACTACAGGAAGAACTGCGCAAAGAGCATGTTGCTCTCCAAGCAGCCCTTACTGCACAATGTGCTGCAGAAGAAAAGTTGCGCACAGAACAAGGCGATCAGGAAACTTTCGCTGACCACATTGCTGATCTCGTGCTTAACCGCCTGCAACCTGTACTACGCACTACACCTGTAGCGTGAGCCGCTGCTGATATTGCTGTTGCATTCTCTACCTCCTCTGCTTCCGCTCCCAACACCGCTGGCTCTCTATCCTCCACCTCACTTGCTGCTGCGGCAGCAGCTAGAGCCGCCGCAACCAAAGCTAGTGCGCAGCCCGCCCAACGCAAACCTGACTTTGACTCAGTGCCACCGCACTTCACTCCTAACCTCTCTTTTGCTTCATGGGAATTTCGCTTCAGCGCCTGGGCACAAGGTGAGTAGCTCTGGGAGTACTACCATGTACCCAACCCTGCTGCTAATCCTCCCTTTGTACCCACTAACTCTGAGTCTGTGCGGGCTGTGTGTGCTCTCATTCGCGCTGGACCCGATGATCTCACTGATGCGATAGGGTCCTATAACGCTGACACTGCTCGCCGCACCCCTGCCAACCCCGTTGGCGCCTATGCTCTTATCAAGTGCCGCACAACTGTCAATGGACATGCCGCACAAAATGTCCTCACTGTATAATTCAAAACTCTCTCCATGCATGTAGACGAGACCGCGGATGCCTACTGGGCCCGCAGCCTTCGTCTCCTGAAGGATCTTGGCAAAGCGGCCCCTGGCCATCTACCTGATGTTCTCTCCATTGTCAACGGCCTCATTCCTGAACTATCTGACATCTTCAGGGAGGTGAAGGCCTCTAAGCTTGAGAGGCTTGCGGCCGAGCCAGTGTCTGCTGACTCTCCACCAGGCATTGGGGCCCTTTGGGAGTTCACCTCTCAACGCCTCACTGACTCGTGGAGCGCTCTTCAAAACAAACGAATTCACCGTGCTGCAGTTGCAGCGGCCACCACTGCACTGCCCTCCACATCATCCTCCTCTACCTCCTCCTCTTCTCCCTCCACGTTGGCCACAACTCTTCTCAACCAACGTGGCGGGGGGGCGGGGGCCGTGGTCGTGGTCGGGGCAAGATCAGCGGCGGCTCGGGCTTAGGAGGCCACGGCGGTCGTGGCAAGGGCAAAGGCACTAATAACACCTCCTCTTCACCTTCCACCTCCAGCACTATCACGTGCTGGAACTGCGGCTTTGTCGGCCATTCTGTACCCAATTTTCTGTCACCACCGGAAAACGATCGCCTCACCTCTGCCATGCGTGCACACTGGGCGCGCTCCTCTGGTGGTTCCGGAGGCACCTTACGCACGGCCTCATCCGCCTCTTCCTCTGCCCCCTCTGGTAGAGGGGCACCCGTCGCCACTGATGCTTTTGTGTACACCACCACTGCTTCTCCACCCCTCCTCTCATACCCCTGGGGTTGGCCCCAGGGGTATGGTGGACCCATCTTCTACGACCCGCCATCCGGGTCCTACTCTCCACCCAACTGGGCGTCTCCATCTTATCGCCCATCCTCTGGGGTGGTCATTACGCCGGATCCTCCTGACGACGAGCGACAGTTGGACGCAACGCTGTCTCACGCCGTTCATCAGTGCCACCTTTGTGATCAGGGAGGTGAGAGTGAAGGCTCTGGGTCGGAGCCTCTTGCGTGTGTTGCTGATGGGGTGTTATGTGGTTATTCATCCGGTCATGTTCTCGGTTGTCCACCCCCCGATGTCTCGTGGATTGAAGAGTGGCAGTCAGTGCGTTTGCCTCGTTGCCTTGCTGCCTGTGGTCAGCGCTTTTCTCGGCACACAACCCTCGCTGCAGTGAGTCGTGACCCTTCTACTATTTTTGCGTCGGGTGGCTTCTGGATCCTTGATTCAGGCGCCACCCACCACATGACCTTGTCGCGCATGTCCTTTGTCTCCCTTGGTCCTGTTGGCTCTGTTCGCTTTGTCCGCACTGGCTCCGGCCAATTACTCCCAGTCCAAGGGGTTGGTGTTGTACGCTTTGTTGGCCCAGGGGGGAAACTGTTCTTGCCAGATGTCCTGTACGTTCCATCACTCAAGCTGATTCTGCTCTCTGTCACGACACTCGACGACCAAGGCATGGACTTCTCGTCCATTCGTGGTATTGCCTCTGTCTCTCACCGCACGTCTGGTCGCATTCTCTTGCAAGGCACACGTTGTGACCGTCTGTTCCGCGTTCCCATATGTGCACCGTCTCCCGCCACCATTGCCCATGTACATGTCGCGCGCTCTCTCTCACCCGCTCATGTCCAATTGCTGCATCGTCACCTGCGCCACATCCATACCGCAGCCATCAACAGCCTGCTTTGTGTTCTCCCCGCCGATGGCCTTTATGCTTCCACGTTCCCAGCTCCATGTCCCCTTGACTTTCTTGAATGTGCCCAGGGCAAAATGCATCGGTCACCAATCAGCACTTCAGAGTCTCACACTTCTTACCCCCTTGACTTGTTGCATGCTGATATCATGGGTCCACTCTCTCATGACTCTCTTGGAGGTGTCTGGCGCTACACACTTTGTCTCACAGATGACTTTTCTCGCATGCGATGGGTCTTTGCCCTCAAACAAAAGAGCGACATTTGCTCCACCCTTGAATCCTGGCTCCCTCAGGCTGAAGTCGCGTGTGGTCGTTGTCTTCGTGTCTTTCACTGTGACCGTGGGGGTGGATTCATTGGTCCCACCTCTCATTTTCTATCCTCTCGCGGTGTGACTGTCAAAACCACTACTCCCTACACACCCCAACAAAATGGTGTGTCTGAGCGATGGAACCGGACACTTGCTGATGGTGTTCGCACTCTCCTCAGTGCCTCTGACCTAACACCCCTGTTCTCTTTTGAAGCCATGTCGTACATGACATGGGTCTGGAACCGTGTCCCGCACGGTCCCCTCCCACGCCATGTTACCTCATTCGAACGCTGGTTTGGTCGTCGTGCAGACCTCCGCCTCGCTCGCGTCTGGGGCTGTGTCGCTGCCGTTTGGCTCCCCGAGGACCTTCGTGACGGCAAACTTAGCCCTCGTGCTCGCTTGTGCACATTTCTCTGGGTCTCCGCCATGTCCAAAGCCTGGCGCTTCTGGGACCCCGATCGTGCCCGCGTTGTTGAGTCTCGTGATGCCCTCTTCTTCAAGGACGTCTTTCCTCGCAACCTGTCCCATGTCGCTCCACCCTCTTCCTTGTCCTCGCTCTGTCGGCTTGGGAGGGTGGCTCTCTTCCACCCTCCATTCTCGCTGACGCTCCTCCGGTCCCCAGACTCTTCCTCTTCAGACCCATCTGATGTGTCATTCTGTGACACCCCGCTCAGCACCCCGCCTGCATCCTCATCCGACCCTTCCACAACGTCTTCCCCATCTTCACCCTCTCAGTCCGTTTCGGTGCCTCTCAGCGATTCACCACTGTCTTCTGATTCCGTGACACAGTCACCTCCCGACACTGTGGCTAAGTCGCCTCCACAGCCCACCATTCTCCCGCTACCTGTCATCTCTGGTGAGACTGTCACACCGCCGGTCACAGATGTGTCCCCAGTCGTATCTGAGCCTTACACTCGTGGGGGGCGGCTGCGTCCACTTCCACAGCACTCAGCCACACGGTCCGCTCAGTCCACTCAGCGTCGCACTCGCTCTAGTGCCCTTCCCACTGCAACTGGTTCCACCGCCAGACCAACTGGCCTTGATGTACTAGGCCTCACGGTGGGAGAGTTCATCCCAACTCTGCAGTGGGCTATGCACTGGTCGCTCATGAGTTTCAGTGCTTTGGATGCTTCAGTCGCCGGCTATGTTGCCGCATGTTTTGCGGCCAGTGATCTTCCCTCACTTCCTGCTGAGCCCACTACAGTGCGCCAGGCAAGGGAGGCAGCTGATGCAGATCTCTGGGAAAAAGTCATGCAAGAGGAGCTCACAACCCTTAATGAGAATGAGGTCTTCGAGCTTGTTGACCTCCCCCCTGGCCGCAAGGCCGTCTCAGCTCGATGGGTGCTTCGACGCAAGTTGAAGCCTGATGGTACTGTCGACAGATAAAAGGCACGCCTCACCGCCAAGGGATTCTCCCACATCCCTCGTGTCAACTTTGACGAGACGTTTGCACCTGTGGGACGCTACACCACAGCTAGAGCTCTCTTGAGCTTGGTTGCCCAGCACGACTGGGAGTTAGAACAGATGGACGTCAACAATGCATTCTTGCATGGACGCCTCGACGAGGAGATCTACATGGTGCAGCCTCCAGGTTTTACGGATGGCACGAACAAGGTCTGGTGGCTGCGTAAAGCCCTCTACGGGCTCAAGGATTCCCCTCGCTGCTGGAACCTGGAGATCTCAGCCACTCTTGAGAAGGGTGGCTACCATCAGAGCACAGTTGACCCTGTGCTCTTTTTGAGTGCACCATCGCAGCCCTTGGTTGCAATCTTGGTCTACGTGGATGACCTTCTTATTGCGTCACCCAGTCCCTCTGCAGTTCAGTCTGTGAAAGACCTTCTGTAGTCCACTTACAAAATGAAGGACGTGGGTCCCGCTCGGGAGTTTTTGGGCATGAAGCTTGAGAGGGACCGTCAACGCCAGACATTGCACGTCCATCAGGTTGCCTACATTCGCAGCCTGGGGGAGCGTTTCTCCTCCATACTCGCTGACACCCCTACTGCATCAACACCCATGACACCAACAGGGCAGCGTCTCCTGAAGTCACTTGACGTAGCCCAGCTGGGGGAGACTGTCGAGGTCACCAATTACCTCAGTGTGATTGGGTCTCTCATGTACCTTGCGACCACCACTAGGGCGGACGTGGCCTTCACGGTCAACTTCCTTGCTCAATTTTCCCAGCAAACTCAACAGAAGCACCTCGAGGCTGCACTGTGTGTCGTTCGCTATGCACTGTCTACCGCGCGTGTGGGACTGTGCTACAGGTCACAACCTTCGGTGGTGACTGATGGCTACACTAACAGTGACTGGGCCCACGATGCAGATGCTCGTAGTCGCACCGGTTACATCTTTCTTGTGGGTGGAACCGCTATCTCGTGGAAAAGTGGTAAGCAGGGTTGTGTTGTGTGTAGCTCCAATGAGGCTGAGTATGTTGCCCTTGGCGCAGGCACGTGTGAGAGTGTCTGGCTTTCTCGCTTGCTTCGGCAGTTACGCGTACCCATCCGCTGCATCACTTTGCGCTGCGACAATCAGAGAACCAAGGCAATTGTTGAGCATGATGGCATGCATCATTCACGCACAAAATACATCAACATTGAGCATCACTTTGTACGTGAGCGCATTGCCGCAGGAGAGGTCCAGGTCGTCTGGGTCGACACACGTCAGCAGCGTGCAAACTTTCTCACCAAAGCTCTGAGCAGTGGGACGTTCAAGGCAGATGTGCATGCAGTTGTCTTGTTGCGTGCACGCGATCCCCCTGACTGAGTCGACATCCCTTGTCTGTCTCTCGTACCGTGCTCCTTTGTGTGGTGTGTGGGCCGTTCGTCTGTGGGTCGTGGGGGAGTGTTAGTTTGTCTGCCAAACACGCAAGTGACTTCTTGACTCCTTCCCTTCACACACACCATCTCTGCAGGTGATTGAGCATGTCTGAAGCCTTGGAGCCGTGCATCGCTGGCGTCTCTGCCGGGTGCAAGATCGATGGGCTCGACCAAGCTCAGCTCTGTTGGAGCTGATGTCTTACTGCTCCAAACATTGGGTGATAAGCCATATGATGTCTAAAACATGAGAGATACACTGAGAGATGCATGCACCACATACGTTCGTGGTCGATGTGGTTTGTGGTTTTTTGTGCCTTTCATGCGAAGCTTGATGTCTCGTTATTGCCCGGGTTGCTGATCCTGCGGGCCACACACTCAGTCGCTTTGAGGTGTGAGAAACCACGGCGGCCTTTTGGCCGACCGGTTTGGTTGGACCCCGGGGTGGCGACTGGGCCCCACTTCGAACTCTTCGAGTGGGTGGCCCAGCCAACCGCGGCTAAGAGACCACTGGCTTCTTACTCTTGTCACTCTCGCTCTCGCTACTCAACAAAAGTGTGTTTCTCACCAATCTCTTGCCCCACCATGGCTGTGACTGTTGTGTGAGTTGAGCTAGCGTAGTAGTGAGTGCATGTCGACATTCTGTTGGTGCCTACACTCGGCGCTCGTGCCGCCGCTAGGCACTGTCGTTGCATATGCTGCTTGCACGCGTCCAGCGTCGTGTTTGACTGCACTGTTGCATTCGCAGTGCCATGTCATACCCTGGGTCCAAGTTTCATGATTTTCCGACACTGTTGCTACCGGGGGTTAGCGTAGACGCTGCCTAGGTTTAGGCAGCCATAACTCCTCACTCCTATTTTTCTAGCTGATTCTGACCGCACGACTGCATTCGGAGCGTGCGCATTGTAGTATGGTCTAGTTTTCAGGCAAAATGGACGACGCCCGGGGTTGGGCCGTCAGCCGCCTAACAGGGCTCACCTAGAAAACCTGCCTGTCTGAAAGTAGGGCTATTGCGTTGATTAGTTGGTGAACTGAGTAACAAGTGCTACAGAGATAGGGGAGGCTAGTTCTTGGAGGGGTTTCCCATTATGTCTCATTTTTCACTCCTAATCAATAACTTTCAGTTTTCAGGTGCTTCCTGGCGCTAACACTGGCACGTGCATTTCTGAGTAACAAACCCAGAGCACCCAGACTCTAGAACGGCAGATTGAGGGGGCAACAAACTAAGCAACGAGCGTGGAGGCCCGCACGCTGCACCACCAACGCTGCTGCCCCAACCTGCTGCCTAGGGTTCCCAATTGATGTCTGGACAACGTCGTCACATCAACAACACCAAATGTATGAAATCTCGTACCAGTTTCTCATGGCAAGTTCTTTTCATAAATTCGTAGCAAGCTCCCAGTTTCTCTAACATCACCCCTCATGTTGCTCCACATTCATCTACTGGAATCCGTGCATCACGAGGGTGGTACTTGTTCCAATGATGCACCTAACATTATTCATCTCCTTGCCGAGGTCGTCTCTCCAACCATTTGTATGCACATGTTGCCAAGACTTCTCCTCATTTGAACTGAGCAGTATATGTTGCGCTACGTTTGACATGATCTAAACCTAGCACACACTGGTGCAATGGACATGTTAGGTGCCCCACACAGCGTTCCACATTCTCAGCCATGCTGGGCGAAAGCTCCCTCACAGTCGACCTTCCACCAGTGACTGCAAACTGAAACCCACACCTGTGCGGCAGATTCATCCTCCCCCACAAACAGTCGGAACACTGCCTAGTAGGAAATGGACAGGAGGCTCACACGGGCCTTTCATTTTTTCGCCAGGAAATCCATCTCGTGCGACAGGCCCAACCGTTGTTGCACACAACACAACACACAACACACACGCACCACTCTTGCCACTGCCACGCACAAGACTGCAGGACGATTGGCACAATCTTCCTTCGTCACCTGTACAGACTTGCAACAGCGGTCACACACACACACATCTCCGTGCACCCATGCCGGGGAGAGGATGCACAAGATGGCACACAACGGCCAAGGCGGGCCCC
>SZWC01002501.1:0-13278 GCA_023375785.1 Penium margaritaceum | reverse complement strand
GAGGAGGAGGAGGAGGAGGAGGAGGAAGAGGATTAGGAGGAGGAGGAGGAGGAGGAGGAGGAGTAGGAGTAGGAGGAGGAGTAGGAGGAGGAGGAGGAGGAGCAGGAAACCATCCCCAGCCAGCCGCGCTGGCCTCCTGTGCGAAGGCGGTGCCAGCGTGGCTACACGCAAATAGAGTGCGCAGAAGTGGGGAGGTTCCCAAGCCCCGCCACCCACCCATGGCCCCGCCACCCACCCATGGCCCCGCCACCCACCCATGGCCCCGCCACCCACCCATGGCCCATGCCATCCCGTGCCAGCCCAAGCCCATCCCACGCCATCGCACAAGCCACGCCATGCGCTGCCATGCGGCACAACCTTCTCCCCGGCAGCATGCGTACCAGCAGATGGCCCATCCACGCCGCACATGGCAGTCCACGCACCGTGTGCCACGTGCCACGTGCTCACAATCCAATCACATCCCCCACCAGAGCACATCCATCTGCTCTCCCCCTTCCCTGACCTGAATGCCGGGGAGATTCTTTCCCAAACCTCTCTCTCGCTCTCTCTCTCACCTGGACGGCAGGGAGGCGAAGTGCCGTCTCAGCATGTCGCACGTGTCGGGGCCGTAGCCGTCCGCCCTAGCTTGCTCCAGCACCAGCTGCAGCACCGTGTCGCACAGCGACTGCTTCACCGACAAACTGCTCCCGCCGGGTTGCTGCTGATGCTGCTGCTGCTGCGGTGATTGGTGCTGCTGCATGGTCTGAGGCTGCCCGGCCGCCACCTGATTCATCGGGGTGCTCTGCGGCTGCTGTTGCTGCGAGGGAGGTGGTTGGCGAAACTGACGCAGCTGTTGCTGCTGCTGCTGCTGCTCGTGCTCGTAGTGCTGCTGTTGCTGATGCTGCCGCTGCTGAAGCTGGTGCTGCGGTTGTAGCCAAAATTGCTGTAGATCCTGTTCGATACCGGGCGGCTGCCGCTCCTGCCTCTCCTGCTGCTGCTGCTGCTGCTGCTGCTGCTGGCGGTTCTGTCCTCCAGGCGTCCAGTGGTCTAGGCTGTCGTTCATGCTATGCGGCAAAGCCAAGTTCAACACTCCGTGGTTCGGCCAGGTGGGGGAGTCCGGTGCGGAGGGTGAGAGCGGGACCAGATCAGGAGTGCGGAGGTGAGGGTGGTGTTGGGGCGGCAGGGGCTGTGGCAGGGGCGTATCTGCCGGGCAGCGAATTCGCCTGTCCGGTGGTGGAGGAGCTAACGCGGCTGCCATGGGGCCGTGGAGGGATGCGAGGCACGGAAGGGAGCGGGTGACCGCGCGAGTGCGCTCCTCATCCTGCGACTGCCGCTGCGACTGCGACTGCGGCTGCGGCTGCGACTGCGACTGCGACTGCGACTGCGACTGCGGCTGCGACTGCGACTGCGGCTGCGACTGCGACTGCGGCTGCGACTGCGACTGCGACTGCGACTGCGACTGCGACTGCGGCTGCGACTGCGGCTGCGGCTGCGGCTGCGACTGCGACTGCGACTGCGACTGCGACTGCGGCTGCGGCTGCTGCTGCGGCTGCGGGTGCGGCTGCTGCTGCGGCTGCGACTGCGACTGCGACGGCGGTGGCGGATTGGTCAACGGGGATTGCGGACTGAGGGTGGGTGGCTTGGTTGGGCTTGCAGAGGGCGAGCGGAGAGAGGGAGAGGGCGAGCGGAGAGAGGGAGAGGGCGAGGGAGAGGAAGAGAGAGAGGAAGAGGGAGTGGGAGAGGGACAGGGACAGGGGGGAAGTGGGGGGAGGGGGGGTAGTGGGGGTAAGCGGGTGGAGGCGGACGATTCGGTAGGAGGCAGCAGGGAAGGAGAGGATGGGTGAGGCGCTGGAACAAATGAGTTGCGTCTGTCAGGACTCAAATTCGCAAGGGACGCTAAACAGGGCGCCGACGCTACACGTGCTGGTATGGTTTGCTGCTGCTACTGTTCCTGATGCTGCTGCTGCTGCTGCTGCTGCTGTCGCAGCAACGTCTCGGGAGTAGGTGGGAGGTGGGTGTAAGGCGACCTGGGCGGTTGCGGGCAGCCGACGCATGCGAGGTGCGTCGAGCCGAGGTTGAGCGGTGGAGAGAAGGCGTCACCGTGGATGGACTGCAGACACCGGTGGCAAGTTTTCGTGCTCTGTCAGCTCTCAAATATCCTGTCCGCACGTCTGCGCTAGCGGCGGCTGCAACTGCAGGTTGGGATTTTCACCGTGCCGTCCTGCGCCTGGGCGGGTGCGATTGACGCTACTTATGTTCGCAGCAGCCGCCGTCGTAGTCGTGGTGGTGGTTGTGGTAAGAGCGCTGCGCCTTGTCAAGTAGTAGTCTTAGGACATTTTTTTTAGTGACGCCGCCGTCGTGCGTCAGTCACGCCGCCTGCCCCTTTGGTCTGTTGCGCCGTATGGTCGCTTTGCTGCCTTGGCTGTCGGATGCGCTGAGGGGGAGAGAGGGGGGGGGGGGAGAGAGAGAGAGAGAGAGAGAGAGAGAGAGACTGGAGAGATATGGGGGAAGGAGAGGGTAGAATGTCACGTTACGGCTGTTGTGGTGGGCGGTGGTTATGGGCCACACGCCACCGGAAATGGCTGCAGTGACACACTACAGCAGCCAGCCTGTCGATTGTGGCCGCAGCAGGAAGGCGAAGCGGTGGTACGTTCACACCGCCGCCAAAGCAGGGCAGCGGGTTGCTGCTGCCTGTGCCGCCTTCGCCGCTGTCCCGCTTGGCGAAGCCGATCCGGTAGGAAACCGATTGACCCAGTTCAGAGTATCGGTGGAGATCTGGTTGCAGGAAGCCCGCGCACGAGAGAGAGAGAGAGAGGGAGGGAGAGAGAGGGAGAGCGATAGAGAGAGTTAAAGTGAGACGCTAGGCACAGCTCGGAGCAGGGAAGGATAGGCTGATGTACTTCAGACGGCCGAAGACGGACGAAAAGGGTTGGGCCACTGGGCGAAATCAGACGGATTTTGACTGAAAACGCCGCTCCTTTCTGAGCTGACGTGACTTATGTTAGGGGCGTTAGCGCCGCCGACCTAGGGACTGTCAGAGCAGGACGTGAACTGTTTTTATGCTTTTTTAGGGGAGCTTCGGAAGTCTGCGGCTGGTTCTGGTGACGACGGCGGAATTGAGCGACGTTGACGGCCATTTTATGCATCTGGCAATGTTTTCGAATTCTCTTACGTTTACGGCCGATCAGCCTTGATCTCTTCCGTATTTGGCCTATTTTGGTGGATGGCTTACAGATCTGGCCAACTTTGTTACATTGCAGCCTACTGTGGTGCTATAGCCAGGGAGTCTTACGTATATGGCCGACGTTTTCCTAACGTCTTACACATCTGGCCATTTCCGGAACGTGCTGTCAGAATGCAATGACAGGCACGATCTCGCGCATGTGAAAAAGCACGTGCGAAGAGCGTGACTCATGAAAAAAGACCGCGGGGGGGAGGGGGGATCGCTTACCGGCACGCAGCTCGCTTCACATCGAGCTGGCCTGCAGGCCAGTCCCTCTATTTGCGAAACCACTCGCATACCACCCTTTTGGCCTTAAACGAAACATAAAGACTGCCACTACGCAATAATACACATAATTCCCCCTTACGAATATTTAGTTCAACAAAACCCTCCATTCTAGCCGAAGTATTGATGCAAGCTCCATCTTTCTCGCTTAATTCATATTCTTCGAATGATTTTCAGGAATAATAACAAACTTTTCACAAATTGGATAATGTGGTCAATGTTGATGTTTGTAGGGTGCAGCAAGGGTTAGGTTCCTTGTTGATGGGACCTTTGTGCTTGGAGAGCAACCACAGAAAGAGTATAAAGCTGTAACAGGGAGAATTCTGGGACTGAATTACTGTAGTTGATCACAACTATAGTACAAGAAACAGTACAGCAAACTCAGCTCAGCTAGAGACTAACTCTGGACTCTCACGCATAGACACAACTCCTGGCCCATAGGTGGGCAACGCCTAACAAGATAACTCTAGCAAAGTATCTTGAGTCTTGGACGTAGTCTGGCCACCTCTTCTAGGTAGTCAGGCCTTCAGGTATTCAGGGGCATCCTCCTACCCAGGCTGGCAGACTGCTGCCAGGCTTACTCGGGTCTTGAGAAGAGTTTCTGTAGAGTCTTAGCACAGGTGATGTCTAGGACTGATGGAGGCTGTTGTGGTAGACTGCATGCGGAAATCCTTGTGATGACTGAGTTGTTGATTGAAGACTGCCAGGCTGGCCACCTTTTATAGCAGGCTACAGGCAAGTTGACAACTGTCCAGGCTGATAGAAGCTTCCAACTGCAGGTGGGAAGATTCCTAGCCTGGGAATCTTCCTATAGGAGGTAGCCCCTCCAGTAGCTCCTGCTGCTGATTCGTGCATGGATGTGCTGATGTAGAGCGGTCTCCGCTTCAGGCTTTGCATGTGGCTGATGATTCGTGCATGCATGCTGTACGTAGTGTTGTATCATGCATGCATGCGTTGATGTAGAGCGCTCACCACTCTGGGCCTTGCATACTACTACTGCGTCGCATTGATGCACCAGCTGATGTATGGCGGTCCACATTGCACAGTCAGGCGTAGCCCTACCCTGACTAGACGTAGCCCAGAACCCAGTAGTGCGTATTCTCACAACATAGCTGCTGACTCGTCTGGATCAGGAGGCATGCACAACACTACTCTGTATGCAGCACACAGTATTTTACAGCTCTAGGGTCCATTCCCCCCATGGACCTAGATGCCAGAATTAAATCTAGCATGAACGAGCAGAGAAAATGTCCGCCGTTGAACCCGGGAATTTTTTAGTGAAAATTCCCTATCTTCTTGCAAGCTCCTTCGATTCTGAAACTGACTACGCCAGCTTGACAAAAAAAATAAGCGCAATAATCATCACCTATCACACTCCCCCTCAATTGGTGCACCGAGGAGTTTTACTAGTTGTCGGTGAAGAAATTGGTGACGTCAGGTGTCTCCTAGAGAGTTTTGATGTCAGAAGAAATTTCTGATCCTTCCCCGGTGTCAAAAAAATTTAGAAGAGGCTTTTCCTTGCTCTTGGGCTCGAGCTCGCTCTCGACTAGAATGACCGGGGCTCCCTTTGTGTATGTTTTTGCTTCAGGAGGTTGCTGCTGGGCCTCATCCGCTACTTCTGCCATAAAAAAAGTTTGGTGGTGTCTCACTTCGACTCAGATGAATTTCGGTTACTTCTGCTACAAGAAAGCGTGTAGGGGAATTTTCGGCGCATGCTGCTACATGGAGGGGCGCTCCGATTGACTTGCCCTTCGCATGGAAGCTTCCCTGCTGCTTTCTGGTGGGTTGAGAAGTCGTTCGGAGAGAAAAAAAAATTCTCCTCTCCCTCACGTCCCATGGCTATTCCGGAGGTATAAATGGTAGTTGTAGTATTACTGACGCCATTTTTTCCCTCACGCATGCAAAGTCGTCGCCCCATACCTTCACTCAGAACTTGTACGATCTTTGCTGCCACAAGTGGATTTGGAGTCGTGTTGGTCGATCGTCGCACACTTGGAGACGTCACCACTGCTGCTAAGTTTCTCGTGAGTGAGCTGCGACCCCCTCCTCTCGCCGTCCCTTTGTTCTTGCCGGCGGCTTCGTCCTATTCTTGGCTCCATCGCCAATTTTTGTACCGTGGTGGGGGGGTGTTCACGAGCTCGCTTACGAGGTGCGAGCTCGCTCGCCCCCCTTATGGTGAACTCACTCGCCACTTCGCGGGCGAGCGAGTTTGGTCGCTCGCTCCCTGTTGCGACAGCAAGCAGCTTCGCTGCCATGCCTGCCGTTGCGACAGGCCTGTCGCTTGCTGTCGCACCTGCCTCTCTTACAGCTAGTCCCCCCCCTCTGCTTTCATCGCAGCTACTCCGCCGCGATTTCCTGCTTTGCACTCTGCCGTTGCGGCAAGCTGTCATGGCAAGCACCTCTGTTTCAGCGCTGCTCTCGCAGATTGCTACGGCCGCTACTCGTTCACCGGAAAAACACATCCCTTTTTCAGCTTCCTAGTGTCATTCTACGCTGCTCTACATTTATTTTTCTTCAAGGACTGAACTGTATCTTTGGAGAGGTTTTCTAGAAACGTAGGAGACTGAAGTAGGTCTCCTAACGAAGTAGGGGACTGAAGCTGGTGGTTGAAGTTGCTGATTGTCTGGGAGGAAAAACGATTTTTTGTCATAGGCTGCTGATGGGAGACAGGTGTGAATTTTTTGGATCTCACGACGACATTGAGCGTGACTGTCTGTCGGCAATGAAAGAACTTGAATTACTGCTTGGGCATTTTCTGTTGTAGGTGAATTCTCTTCATGGTTGTGGATGTTTGTTGCATGCTCCACAAAACGTTTTCCGTGCACAATGAGGAACGAATCTTCGTTTTTCTATGTGTAGAGAAAGCCGATGGCGTTGGCGTGCGTCTTTCACTGTCGCGTGTCTCCGAGGTCGCCCTTCTTCCGGGGATACTGCGAGTGGGCACTACGCGTAAGTCCACATTGCTCCATGCACATGTAAAAAATGTCCTTCGCGACACTTTCTGTCAAAAAAGCTGTTGCTTGTGCTGTTCCGAGAACGTGCTCGAGGACAATCGTGTGGTCGATCAGCTTTGAGCAAATCCAATGGCCGTGGATGTGAATGTGCTTCGTCCTCCCCTGAAATTTTGTCGACTTTGCAAGGTTGATAGCCGATTTGTTGTCGACGTAAACTTTGGTCGAGTTGTGCTGCGGGAAGCTGATGTAGTCAAGAAGGTTCCTGAGGTAGGTAACCTCCTGAACTGCTAATGTCACCGCGACATACTCAACTTCAACTGAGTTTATTGTGATGTTGTTTTGCCTCCTACTCGACCACGAGACTGGTGTTCTGGCCAGGAGACAAATGAATCCTATGGTGCTTCAACTGTCTTCCTCCGTACCGCCGAAATCTGCATCCACATAGCAGCTCAGCTTCAATTTGCTTTATGAGCTGAAGACCAACCCGGTGTCTGAGGTATTGGGGAAGAACCCGAGGGCAAGGTCCAGCTCCTTGCAAGTCCTTTCACAGCAAGTCTCATTCCCACGTGCCAAGTTGCTCATTGCAAACTACAGGTCAGGTCATGTGCACCTTGTAACGTGCATGAGAGAACCGACTCTGCTGCGATGGTTAGTCTCATTTCTCCCCCTTGGTCCCTGATGAATCAACTGTTGCTACGTTAGGGGAGTCAGAACGTGACAATGTGGGATGTCAAACCGTTCGAAGACTTTGGCTACGTAAGACTGTTGTGACAACTTGAGCGTGTGTGATGCACGATCACGTTTGATGTTCATGCCAAGGTAGTACTCAAAGTTCGGCATCAACGTCACATTGACCTCTTTTGCCATTGCATAAGCAGTTGCGTGGATGAATTTTGGAAATGGGCCGATGATCAGGATATCATCAACATAGACGAGGACGTAGCACTCTAGACATTTGTTCTTGGCCTGACGATGAAGAAAAAAACAGTCGTCGTAGGGTGATGGATGAAATTCTAGTGACTCAAAGAGGCTCTACAGCTTGTGGTACCAAAGGAGAGGGTTGTGCTTCAATCCATACAAGCTCTTGATGTGCTTACATACTCTTCCGTTGCCGTCATCATACCCTTCCGGTTGCTTCATGTACACGGTAGTGTCCATTCCTCCGTGCAGAAAGGTGTTCTTGACATCGAGCTACTGAAGCTCGTAGTCTTTGACTACTACAATGGCGAGCATGATGCGTGCTGTGGTATAACGGGTGACAGGTGCAGAGGTTTTGAAGAAATCCTTGCCTTCCACCTACGAGAATCCCTTTGCTACCAAGCGGGCTTTGAATTTGTCAATACTCCCATATGCCTTCATCTTCACCCTGAACACCCACTTCACACCAACTGGCCTTGAGCCAGATGGCAGCCCTGTCAGCTCTTAAGTTCCCTGCTCCGTGAGGTTGTTGTATTCTACATCTAGAGCTGCTTTCCATTCTACTATAAACTCACCTGCTAGTGCTTCTTTGAGTGACTTTAGCTTAGGAGGTAATGGTAGATGAGACCTTGGAAAGGAGAGTTGTCAGATGTGTTGTTGTGAAGTTGACATGTACCTCATCATTCTCAGCATGCACCGTGCATGCTGTAATCGCCATGTCGCATTTTGCTTTATCCTCCTTATGTTGTTCTTCCATCTGCTGCTGTAGGAGGCAGGTGAAGTGCCGGCGTTTGATTGTGTCGACGTGCTGCTTCAGCCGCGTCCCCTCCGTACCATCTTCCGACACCACGGGATGGCGTTCGCCATGGTCTACTACAAACGTCTCCTCATCAGTGGAAATGCGTTTGTCGTGGTCAGCCGCATGGGGCACACTCGTGCGCACTGCCTCTTCACTCACCCGATCGAGATCCGTCGTGGTGAGTGGATCATAGTCTACTGCTTCGTCTTGGATTGACTCCACAAATGAGTCGTAGAATGACTCAAGGAGGTCTGGTGTGGTCGGGCACTTGGCTTCCCACCCTTGATGTGCCAGATGCTCGTAGAAAACAGCATCACGACTGGTGACAATTTGTTGGTTGTCGATGTCGTACGACTCGCAAACTTTCATGTTAGGGATTTCTTCAATAAACATGCCCCAAGCTGCTTTGTCTACAAGCTTTCTACGAAGTTCTTTTGGGATGTGGAGAAGCGACATGCATCCAAATTTCCGAAGCATGGTGATGTCTGACTTGCATTCGTGCTATGCTTCAAATGGAGTCATGTTTGGTAAATACATGTACGATACACGATTTCGCACCAAAACTACTTGCTTCAAAGCATACGGCCAAGAAGAGTTGTCCTGCTATGCTCCTAGCAGCATGGATTTGAATGTCTCGTGAACACTGCGATTCGTCCTTTCTATGACACCCATCTGATGCGGGGAATATGGTGCACAGAACTGCTGCATGATGCCCATGTCCTCAAGCTATGACTTGAATTCTGTGCTAGTGTACTCGCCAGCATTGTCGAAGCGTAGGACTTGCAACTTCTTGTTGCTTTGCCTCTCCGCCATTGCGAGCCATTTGAAGAAGAAGGTTGGCGCTTCATCTCTGGTTCGGAAAGGGTAGCTCCAAAGAAAACGTGTCGCATCATCCACAAAGATGAGGAAGTAACAGTGTCCACCATAGACTGTTGCTAAGGGGAGCGGTCCGCAGCTATCGGTATGAACCAGTCTTAACTAATGGCTGATGTTGCACTTACTTGTAGGAGGGAACATTTGTGTGGCACCTTGGCACGAACACAATCCTTACAAGGGTCAGTTTTGCCTTGGCCAGTTTTCTTGATGTCGAGGCCGTTGACATGGCCCTTCTTCACCATGGATTCCACCAACTGATTGCTGATGTGGCCAAGCCTCTTGTGCCACACTACAGCATCTATAACTGCAGGTTGGTGTAGACTTGCTGTTGCAAATGGGGAATCTGTCTCATCTTCAGCTGGTGCGCTGAAGTCCAGCTCAATCATGCCATGAGGAAGGAGTTCACCTTATGCAAAGGGTTTTCCTTCATGGCTTTTGAGCGTGACATGCTTGCCATTACTGATGATGCAAGCTCCTCTCTTCATCAGTTGGCCGAGGGAGAGGAGGTTAACGGCAATGTCAGGTATGTAAAGAACGTTGCCAAACTTGGCCTGTGCTCCATCATACCCTGTCAAGGTCATCATGCCCTTGCCGAGCACGAGCAATTGGTCGTTGTTGGCGACTGTCACGTAGCTCCAATCTGAAGGCTCATAGTTGTGGAGGTAGGATTTGTGGTACGTAATATGTAAGGTACATCCGCTGTCCAGGTACCTAACATACGACGAGCAAACCAGCTTGTCGTTGTAACTGTCTGACAACTGGAACACCTATGCAATGTATTCAAATTGCTGGCCTTTTCCTTCCTCCTTCGCCTTTTTGTCGGACTCCTGAGTGTCCTTTTTACTCTTTTCTCCTCCACTCTCCTTCTTCTCTCCCCCTTAATTCTTTCCCTTGAAGTTGCTCTACATCTTCCCTCTCTCCTCATCGCGCAACCTCTTGAAGCACTCTTTCTTCACGTGCCCTTTCTCCTTGCAATAATGACACGTAATATCAGGACGCGATCCGGTCAGCTGGTCAATGGCATCGCGTGCGATTGCCCTTGGGAGGAAGCGCGTTGAATCATGGGAGTACGCTCACTACATCACTTGATGACTGTTCGACAAGGAGTGAGATGAGCTCTTCTCTCCTTCATTCTGGTGAGCTGTATTCCTGAAAATGTGAGCTTTTTTTATTGTAAGTTGGCGGTCTCTCTGCTTTGTCAATAGCATCTTGCACACGTATGCCTTTGTCTGTTCTCCTTCAGGCTTGAATTTGATAACTCTCTTCACGTCATCCCAGACTCCAGTGAGGCCATTCAGTAGGAAGGTCACGAAGATTGGCTTAGAGATGGGTGTGTCTGTGATGGCAAGTTGATCACGGAGCGATTTTGCATTGTTGATGTAGCTCTCGATGTCACTCAAGCTGTTGAGGCTGATGTGGGAGATCTATGTGAGGAGATGAGACTTGAAAGTGGAGTCGCCCTACATGTAGGTCCGTAGCAGATAGGACCATGCATGTTTGGCTGGCTCAGCTGTTGCCTCGTACATGCGAATGGCTTGCGGTATGCGAGGACTTAGCTGATTGTCAAGCACCATGTATGCAGATTGCGTGAAGTAGTTAAACTCCGACATGATGTGTGGTGGAGATCGTGGGGGAGGAGGAACGTAATAGCCAGTGTAGAAATTCCAGATGTTGTGAATCTAGGCCACTTTTTTTAACTTGTGGGCCCAATGCGGGAAGTTCTTGCCATCAAACTGGTCGATCTTGATCTTGTGTAAATGCAGAAAGCCTGTTGTTGCTGGCACAATGTCCTCTAACCCCTGGTACCCAACTCCCTATGTTGGATTTGTGTGACACTACTACACGCTTGCTGCTACCGGTTGCACCTGAAACACAGGCTGCACTGTTGGATGTGGTTTCCACATGCATGTCTGAGGCGTCGGTGCTTGAGCAGATGGCTGAAATGGTGCCATCGTGGGCATGCAGAAATGAAACTAATGGCTGTTGGGCTAGATACTACTGCTGCATTCCTACCTGTGCTGATGCTACTTCTGGCACCTGCGAAGGAATGATACGCTTTTGCATGACTAGTGGAGGACTTGGCTGAGGTAGATGTGCTGATAATTCTTGTGAAGCTTGCTATGCATCATTTAACTGTTACTACCGCTGTTGTTCTTGTTGTTGTTTCAATTTTAGTTGTTGTTGTTGCAGCTGGTTCTGTTGTTGTAGCCAAGCCATCTACGGCTGAAGCTGATTCAACTGAGCATCACATGTGAGCTGCTCTTACTGGTAGAGTAGCTCTTGTGCACCTAGTTGCTTCCTCAATGTCCTGGTCTCTTACTCCACAGCCTGGTGCGTGGCTGCTTCTTGCTGCGCCATGCGCTTTGCTTCATCCGCCAAGCATTATGCTTCTTCTGCCTTGCGTTCTGCCTTCTTTGCCACATGGCGACCCTGATCTTGTCCCATGCACAAACCATGCAGGACAGATTTTCTATCAAGAGAGGGAGAGTTCACACTTGAATTCTCCATCTCCATGTTGCTCACGTAATCCACATTGCCTCTGACGTTGGCAAGCTAAATATTACCTTAGGCACTTGAAGACGCCAGTTGCTCGATGGCGTAGGCGACTGGATTCCACAGCTCCTTCAGAACACACTATCAAGGACTCAGACTGTAGATGATGTCCGAACAAACCTTGCTCTGATACCATGTTGATGTTTGTGGGGTACAGCAAGGGTTAGGTTCCTTGCTGCTTGGACCGTTCTGCTTGGAGAGCAACCACAGAAAGAGTAGAAAGCTGGAACAGGGAGAATGCTGGGACTGAATGACTGTAGCTGATCACAACTATAGTACAATAAATAGTACATCAAACTCAGCTCAGCTAGAGACTAACTCTGGACTCTTACGCCTAGAGAGAGCTCCTGGCCCATAGGTGGGAAATGCCTAGAAAGACAAATCTAGCAAAGTAGCTTGAGTCTTTGGCGTAGTCTGGCCACCTCTTCTAGGTAGTCAGGCCTTCAGGTAGTCAGGGGCGTCCTCCTACCTAGGCTGGCATATTGTTTCCAGGACTACTAGGGTCTTGAGAAGAGTATCTGTAGATGCTTGGCCTCAGGTGATGTCAAGAATTGATGAGGCTGCTGTGGTAGACTACAGGCGGAAAGCTTGGTGATGACTGAGTTGTTAATTGAAGACTATCAGGCTGGCCACCTTTTATGGCCGGCACTTGGCAAGTTCACAGTTGTCGAAGCTGATGGAAGCTTTCGGCTACAGGTGGGAAGATTCATAGCCTGGGAATCTTCCTCTAGGTAGTAGCCCCTCCAATAGATCTTGCTATTGAGTCGTGCATGGCTGTGCTGATGTAGAGCGGTCCCCGCTTCTGGTTTTGCATGTGGCTAATAACTCATACATGCATGCTGTGACGTAGTGTTGTGTCATCCATGCATGCATTGATGCAGAGCGATCCCAACTCTGGGCCTTGCATGCTGCTCCTGAGAACCGCTGATGCAACAACTAATGTAGGGCGGTCCAAACTGCCCAGGTAGGTGTAGCCCTACCCTAACTAGACCTAGCCCTGAACCTAGCTGTGCGTAGTTGCACTGCATAGCTACTGAAAGGTCTGGGTCAGGAGCCATGCACAGCCTTGTTGTGCATGGAACAACAGTATTTTACAGCTCTAGGGTCCATTCCCCCCATGGACCTAGATGCCAGCATTAAATCTGGCCTGTACAAGGATAGAAAATGTCCACCGTTGAACCCGGGAATGTTTTACAGAAAATTCCCTAACTTCTTGTAGGCTCCTCCGATTCTAAAACCGACTGCACCAGCTTGACCAAAAAATAGGCACAGTAATCGTCACCTCTAATAGTCAACATAAAACAATGTGGTCCATGTGTGACAAATATGAAGATAAACATCAAAACATCTACATGTACACATATACGTATAATACTTCATAGAATTATGTAACTAAACCTAAACACCACCATTAATATACATAAAGATAAACACATATATAGATGTATATGCATACACTCATACATGTACATAAAATTTACATTTGCCTATATACACATATACATAAACATATACATATACAAATACATATACATCTACAAATACATATATGAATATGTATTTGTATTCATATACATATACATATACATATGCATGTACATATACATATACATATACATATACATATACATATACATATACATATACATATACATATACATATACATATACATATACATATACATATACAT
>SZWC01002500.1:148759-184010 GCA_023375785.1 Penium margaritaceum | reverse complement strand
GCCAAAGGGCTCAGCCCTTTGGGGGTGAGCCCTTTGGCTGGCTGTTCAGCCGACAAGGATGTAGAACGAGAACAACGTCCCCATGGTTGGGACCCAGGGAACAGCCCTAGAGTGGACTGAGGGGGGCTGTCTCCGCAGCTTCTTTCCCAAATCAGGAAGTACACCGGCCTGCGCCCACTGCTTGGCAGCAGCATCGGCAACGGTATCCACACGCACTCCGCCTTCCAGCCACTCCCAGTCAGCCTGTCTGGAAGATTCCCATCCCATGCCAGCAAGCCTTTCGTACGCAGGCAGACTAAACACAGTAGGGCAGACCAAGCACTGTGGGGCAGCCTCACTCCCTAAGGCTGCCCTCAGGGAGCTCCCGGAAGCAGGCCCAATGCTTGAGACCATGAGATTCATTCCACATCCCACCGCAGCATCCCAGACTCCACACTTTGAGAAACCCCTGCAGACAGCTTCCGCGAAAAATCCAATCATGTCTGGCTGGTTCCGCGCGTTGGCGTTCAGAGCGCCGAAAGTAAAACGTCTGGAATTTGAGTCTCTCCTTGACACGCCTCCGAGACTGTACTGTGTCCGTTACTCACCTCTCAACGCCTCGGATTCACCTGCATTTTCCCTCACTCCTCCCACCCCCCCTTCTCCCCTCCAACCTTTCGTCAGTCCGATCCGTCCCGCATTTTTTGCTCTGCACACAAGTACACGAGCCTAGCCACGTCGAATTCACCTCCTCTCCAACCCCTCTTGCTCCTCCGCCTAGCCCTACAATGACGACGCCCACTTCACGCCTCCCGGCCTTTCCCGCCGCGCTCGCCAGCCTCTCGCCTGTGCTCGCCAGCCTCTCGCCTGTGCTCGCCAGCCTCTCGCCTGTGCTTGCCAGCCTCTCGCTCCGTGCGGAATACAAGGCACACGCTGGACGACGAAGTCGCTGCATCTGCCACCGTCGCGACCGTCCTCTGGTTCATTCGGCATGGTGGCCGACTTCTTAGTTAGCACGATGCGAAGGCTCGGTGCATTGCGTGTTGCAATTTGCATCCCATACTTCACACAGCGAGAGATAGCGTAATCAAGTCTCCGGAACTGCAACTGAAACGCGTCCTCCTCCTCGGGACCTGGCGACCGAACTTGAGTGCATGGTCGAGTTCGTGTGTATTTGAGCACGCACTTTGAGGATGCTCAAACCTAACGGTCGTCCTGTGCAGCTCGTACCTTGCAGACGGCTGCCAAGTCGGAGCAAGCCATGGCGCTCTGCATCGCGGCGATTTTCGAGGAGTCTGACCGGTGCAAGGAAGCGAATGGAGAGCTGGCTGTTCGACACAAAAATTCCGTGGGTCAACACCTCAGCCGGCCAGGGCAATGCAGAGCCCAAAGAGGTGGTCAACGAGTCGAAGAAGAAGCGCCAAGATGACGACGAGGAGAGGAGGTGTCCTCAGCAAAGTACTTGGGAGCGATTGGGGCAGTCGTCTGTCACATGTGGCTGCTGCAGAATCATTAGCAGCAGCAGCACGAGCTCGAACCTCGAGAGCAGCGCACTCTTGCAGCCGAAGTAGGAGCAGAGCAATGCTGACTGCTGCGCCTTGCTGCGATGGGCTGGTCGGGATTCCGGAGAAAGGCAAGGCGCGGATGAGTCGCGCAGCGGTTCCGGCTATCCAGAGGAGCAGAGGGGGGGAGGGGGGGGGGAGGAAGGGGAGGGGTGGGGGCGTTGTGGGGAAGGCGCTGTGACCTGAGTTGGTGTGTCCGGAAGTACCAGATCTTGAAATCGTGGTAGTCTAGAAAATGTGAACTATTGGTCCGCCAGTTGGAGCGACTAGTCCACTACGCATTAGCATCCTGCACCCGCCCCGTCCGTGATGGTAGACCGTTCTTCGGACAGGCAACGTTGAGTACGCCGACTCTGGCGCGAAAACCTCCCTGCGGGAAAACGAAGCGCCGATGACAGGACATCGGACGAGCAGGAAGGAAGACATCCTCCAACGCAAGACAAGGGGTGCGGATATGCGGCTGAGAGGGGAGGAGTTGGATTCTGACGCACGCAGCCAAAAAAGCGTTACGCAAGCCATCCGCCACGCTGGAGCCAAGGACGTTCGCAGCTTGGAAACGAGCCGCTGGATCTGCCAACGTGTGACTATACAGCATGGCGCTACGCTGTCATTGAATTCAACCGTTGCAGCACTAAGGAAGGTATGAACAGATCTGTCGATACTTTCTTTTCTTACCCCTCGTTGTAACCGGCTGAGGAGGGGGGGGGACTGACTCAGCACCAAGGAAGCCCGAACCTCCATAAGGCCCCAACATTCATAAATTCATGGCAGAAGGTGAAGTTGAAGTCGCAACCACCATTGGGTGAAGCGGAAGTTTAGGATTCGGACATAGTTTCTACGATGTATTGGCCATGTGGGACCCACAATGCAAACTTGTCGGTCGACAGGTTTTGGGAATTCCTTTGAATGAGACAGGGGCATGAGGGGAACCCAAGAAAATAATCATTCTGGTTACCGGCCCCAAATGTGATGAATTTATGGTGGATCATACACTTTTTCCATCTTTTATTGGGAATTGAATAATTATCCGAATGAAAGATTGTCTCCAATAGAATCAACTTTGTTCAAAGAGGTTCTTCGTGAATTCTTCCTCAATTATAAATTTCAAAAAAGATTAGTTATGCTTATTCCGACATACATATGTGAAAACCAACCTTTTCTACTTATTTTACTTGATTATTCTTTATAATGAGAACGAAGGCGGAAGAGATTTCAGCATGTCTGCCACCTTGTGAGATAGGGTGGACCAAGGTCGCACGGGAGTGTTACGCCGAGCAAGACATGGATATTGAACTGGCAGCAGTCACGGAGAAAGGCATTGTCGCGTAATTTGGTAACATTGTGAGTTTTGCTTACCAACAAGTGTGCTTCGATGACAAGTGTCCGACCTATCTAGCGCATGTGTACACGACCGGAAACAGTGATGATGTATACTCAAGGCCTATGGTACTCAACCCAACCAACTCGTGTTCAACCACGTAATGAGAGGTTGCTTTGACAAACTACGCCGAGGAGTCCAGGGGTTTCTAGAGTATCAATGCAACTCTTAACAAAAGTTGGATTCCACCAAGAAGTCGATCCAACCCTATTAGATTATTGATAAAGTTTGCAGAAATTGTGCTGAAACTTCTTGTAGCGGATTGGACGGAATCCTTGGCCGACTAGGCCAAAACCGCGGTGCTTGGGGACCTCCGACCCTCAAGCCATCCCGTCCAACCGCCCACAGTCCCAGGTGACCCCGCTCGAGCCACGTGGCTCCTTCGACCGGTCGGCGTGGCTCTGCCACGCTACACTCCCCCCCACTAGGAGTGAGAGCCGCCTCGGCATCTCCGGTAATCCGAACGTGGGATTCGAGCCCTGGAGCTCTGATACCAATGTAGCGGATTGGACGGAATCCTTGGCCGACTAGGCCAAAACCGCGGTGCTTGAGGGCCTCCGACCATCAAGCCATCCCGTCTAACCGCCCACAGTCCCAGGTAGCCCCGCTCGAGCCACGTGGCTCCTTCGACCGGTCGGCGTGGCACTGCCACGCTACACTTCTATATAATGGTAAGATTTTTCGAATGCTCGACTACAGCTTTCGTCTTAATGAGAGTCTGATGGGTCTTGTCCCAAATGCTTTGGAAACATTGCCGATGTATGTCGACTGCTCGTCCATTGCCTAAACTCTACAAAACTTCCATAGCTGCAAGCAGTTTATCATGCGCCACTTCAAAAGGGGTTTTACATGTCACAATGAAGGTTGCAGTGTTGCATGCAAGCTCAATGGTCGGTAACTCCATCACCCAGCCAATGCAATGTGGCTTGCATATTGCTTGAAGCAATTGTTTGAGCTATGTATGGGTGTACATTTTGAGCAAGTTACTCTCAGTATGTAAGGTCTTCAATAGATTGGTTTGACTACCGTAGCCAATCACTAGTTCTCGCCAAAATCTATTGGTGAACCTCTTGTGACATTTCTGTGTGATGAAAGAGGGGAAGCAACGGAGTCAGAAGGCATTCCTCGGGCGATGACTGTGGTCATCTATAGGATGCAGTGCTTCATCTTCGAGAACTCGTCGACCACAACAGAGATTGCACCAACCCCTTCCAACGTCATGGGCAAATCCATCACAATGTCCATGAAGATGTCCAATCATGGTTCTTTGGGTACTAGGAGGGCTTGAAGAAAACCCATGGCTTTTGTTCATCTTCGACTATGGTGTTGACTCACGTCACACGTATTTAAAAGTTTGTGGTATTTGTTTACAATCCATCCCACCACTAGTACTCATGGAGTTTTTTCCCAACATATTGTCCCCACTAAAGTGTCCTCCTGGGCCGATTCCGTGGCACTCCTCCAATAGCATGGGAGGTAGCTTATCGTTCGGTGGCACAACAACCCGATGAGAAATTATTCTTTACCACCATGGTTTGTTTAACCAAAACTTGACGTTGTGACAAGGTCGGGTACGACAAGGTCCTTGTCGTACCGGACGAACTCATGACATCTTCTTCCGAACAACCTCATGATGTATTAGTCCCATATGACGTATAGCGAGCTGACCCCAACCATTAAATTGAGTAATTGACACAAAGCATTCTCTTTATTCATTTTCCCACATCACTACTCGATGTGGTAGCAAGAGTGGGAATCAAGGAACTCCGTCAACTGAGTTTTTCGACGATTTGTAGGAGTCTACTTCTTGCATTATTTCACTGCATTATGCTTGGTGTAGATGACATCGGCTTGATTTCCTACCCGACCAACTACGTCATGGTGCCTATTGTCCACGGAGGGAGGGGCGGCATGACTGGCATTATGCCATTATGAGTTCATTTTCATCGAACCCCTCCCCCACCCTCCCGCTTGAGTTGGCTACGAGTAGTAGTCTCCCACATTGTATCATTCCAACCACCCTCATGAGTGACGTGAAAAAAAAAGGAGGACATCTCACACAGATGTTTTCATGTCATTTTTGCTTTGCCTCGACTGCCCAAAAAATGTGCGAATGTGCGGCATGTGCAACTACAACACTGTCCATGTCGGGGACCTCCTCCTCTTTTGAGACCAAACTCTTTCCCTGCTAGCCCACCAGAACACCATGTCGTTGTCATTTGTGATGATGACGTGCTACTCTGGCCTCCACAATATCTTGAGTGACAGCCTCCACAGAGGCGAAATCAAAATCAGTGCATCACGCAATGAACAATGTAAGGCCAGAAAGTATCCTGCCATGTGTGCTTGCAGGCAAACGGGTGAGCAGGATAGCAAGCAAAAAGGCATGCAAGCAAGCAGGCGTGCGGGCAGGAGGGGAGGTAGGCTTGTGGATATGGGGACAGACAGGTTGGCATTTGGATAGCTAGTCAAGCGAGCAGATGGATAGACAAGAAGGCAGGCAGGCGAGCATGCATGCAGACGGGTAGGAGGGAATGCGGATAGGCGGATACACAAGCGAGCGGATGGGCAGGAAAATAGGCATGATGGCAAGTTGGCAGGCGATACTTGCATGCAACATGTGGGAAGGAGGATTGGCTAGCGGGCAGGTGGGCAAGCGGATTGGCATGTGCTAGGCAGGCATGCGGATAAGCAACCGGGCATGGCTGCCATGAATTCCTCTCACCATGGTTTTCATAACTTCCATTGGTATAATGAATCCCATGGCTACCATGGATGCCATGTGTGCCATGGTTACCATGGCTTTCGTCATTGCCATAACAACTTGCTGCCATGCACACACCAATGCGTAGTTTGAACTACAAGGAATGTTGCTTGCGGTATGTAACATAGATGCTCCCCATGACGTTGTGGACATCAGAGAGAGGGCGGTCTGCCACTCAAGGGTTGGAGCGTACTTTACTTACTAGGACCATTTGGCGGGAATGCAACAAGAAATGTTGAGGAGTATTTTAACTTGTAGTGTGTGTCTGGTTAACTCTTACAACTGAAACTAACGCTTTACACAGAAAATATTTGGCAGCTGTGCACAAGTTGTAGTAGCAAAGCCAGAATTATTGGCGAACAAGGTGTATAAGAGGATGGTGAGAGCTAGCAATGACTCACCAGTCAACTCTGTCACACAGACTTGTCCGACAACTAGGAGTGTATGTGGGCCAAATTCTACCATGGAACACGCAGTGAACATTACTCAGAGAGGTGTGGCTATGGTGTGTTCCACACATTCGGTGTACAGTGTGTCCATTCAAGTGCACTATTCCTACACGTTTGCAAACATAAGCATTAGTGTGAAACATGCATCGCGGTTGATGTAGTTGGTCACATGTATCAGAAAATAATACAAAGTGTGCCAATGCATACTGTGCAATATGCTAGATAGGATTAGAGGGTTGGTCCCCAGTTTGGAGGGATCGTTGTTGACCACTGCTTGTGAGGTAGCAGCGTTATGTCCATCAATGTGCCAAGGTAATCGGTGGCCCGCGTTGTTGGCCTATTTTCATGGGTATGTACATGGCACGCCCACATAAGTGCATGGTATGCCCATTCGTGGGCATGCTATGTGCCTTTTCCATAATGCAGCACACCTGACACCCTGTGCACCGGCTGCTCCTACAACTGCAAACATCATACGTGGAGAACAAGATGTTGTGCATTATGAGATTCATGCTGGTGTTGATGGCGATGACAGTGATGATGTCTTGGCTCAGGATAAGTATGATGGCAACATTGAGGATGATGCAGAAAAAACGTGAGCTTCGCTAGCCAAGTGATATATGCTTGAGGAAGGTTGAAGACAGGTTTCATTGCTCTTATCCTTCTTTGGATATGTATGAGAATTCTTCATAATCCCGTCGATGATGAAATCATGTCACAAAAAAAAAAGGATACATGCCATATACATGTCAAAACATGTGCTAATCGCTGCACCCAACTAATTTTTCAATATGCACAAAGTCACTTAATGTTTTGGACATGATCATTTATGCTCAATCATCCAAATTCCATCCACCATCTGATGTGAGTACAAGAAGAAACAAGAGGCGGGTGTTGCACGCAAAGCGTGCATAGGGTTACATAGTAACCGAGAAAAAGCATTCATGTTAGTATCTCACGAGAGGCTAAATAATTGCCTGCAATCTGGACCACATAATGGAAGGTTTGCCATGAGACTTTACCTCGTCTGTGGAAGCCAAAAATGGTTGTAAATGGACTGCCAAACTGTCACCCGCGGTCGTTCAAACTAATTTTTTTGGTTTGCCCATGTGCGCTCTTAAACATTGTGTTTGGTTTGGGCAAACTCTTCCTAAATTACTTCAAGCTATGTTGGATTAATTCCAGCTTGTGTGGATGTAAAAGCGAAAAATACACAACCAAAAACTGAACGAATGCGCTTGGCGATACACTATTATGTATATCAATTCTCCAACACATTGAAGAAAAACCTCTAAAGGCATCTCTTCTCGGTCTTTTTTATGAATATGGTTCTATCTGATGATGAATTCATTTATATGAGATTAATATTTTCTTTTATTGTGAACATTCTAGTTTCACACGTCTATTATGAACTTCACAAAAAAACATCTTCGACAAATTTGGACGAATTTTCCTTGTACTATAAAAAATAAGATGACATAATTTTGGGCAAAAGTAAAAAGATCTTATATTTTTTAGAAAGAAGAGATCTTCTATGACGTTGGTTGAATTTATTTTCTTTCATTTGCATGTTGAAATTCTTTGAAGCCGGGTTCACGAGTCTAAAGAGTTTGCCATGACGACCAGTTCGGTGAAACAGGACAGGGCGAGGCCAAGAGGAGCGACATAGAGGGGAAAAAGCTACATTAAGTTCTGCTCGCCAGGGGACTCGAGGGGTTGGACCCAACCCAACGTACAGTCCTTACCTTTTTTTCTTGGCGTCGGACTGGTCATTCCGTAGTATCCGGGGTCTGTCCGGACATCTAGGTAGACGTCCGTGATTTCTTTCTTCTGAGCCGACCTCAGCTACGCGTCCGCGGACTTTGGGGGGCATACAGTCCGACAATTTCTTGCACCCTGATTGGTGGATACGTCAGGAAAATGACCGATCCAGCAATCACGATTTTCTTCAGCGTCGTTTGGCACGCGAAGCGATTGTACTAGGGTCACTATGTAACCCAAACATGTTGTGAGGATCCTCCCTGGGGAAAAAACCTTAATAAATGATGTTATCTCACATGAGAATCATGTACATGCATAGTTATACGTATGTGACAATGGAAAGTCTTGTGAACATTCTCAAGATATGGATTATGTGAATAAAGGTGATAAAGTTACACTGTTACGCCAGGCGGAAATGAGGAAATTCATAGTTGAAATCGAGGCATGTCACTTTTCGCGAGCATGGGGATATTTGATATCATTTGGAAGCGAAAAGTGTACTTGTCATCGTAAGTGCCAAAACCCGGCAACATGTATACAACGTGTAAGTGCGAGAGAAAAGAGGCTCAGTCAAGCCGTTCCGAGTTTCGGCACTTCGCGTGACGCGAGACCACGTTCTGATTCGCTCGCTCAAGAAGGTCCTCGTTGGTTTGACATGGAATCTGGGACCATTCTTATGGTTCGTGAAGCCTGTCAAAGTCGGTCGCAGGGATCGCATATGTAGCCTTGAAACATTGAGGTATGCCGTGATTATGTTCTGGTGAGTTCAGGAAGTGACCCAAAAGCGGTCGGTCAGTGTGCGGTCATTCCAAGGTATGCTGGAGGAGTTCCCTCGGTACGGGGAAAGTGTTTCTACGACGTAAGGTGAGAGTGGCAAAGCAAAAAAATGCTGCTGCTCGGGTTTGGGACCTATGTATTCCATCGGCATAACACTTTCCCCCCTTTTAGCCGTGATACCCCGGCGAGTTGCGTTTGCGAGGCCGTAGCCAGATTCCATAGCCGTTGATGAGAGGATCGACGTCCGAGAGTTGGCTGTACGGAACCCAGCTATTGTGTGCCGCGTCATAATCCTTTGTAGCGCACGAGCCATTTTCTGGGTTGAAGATGGTCGTTGAATAATTATTGGGTACTTCGGGTACTCGAGGCTCAGGTTTCAAGGAGCCAAAGCCCGGAAAAACATAATGGGTTTGACTCTAGCATAGAAAACATCTATGGCCGGATTCTAGGTGAAAGGAGTGTTGCGATGGAAAATCCATCGCGTCCCTCCTCCTCCCTTCTAGTTGGCCGCTATGATCCTGTTTCCACGTGCCAGTGCCACGTGGAACAATAGGGTATTAGGATGCATGTTCGCAAAAATGCCCTATGAAGACTACGTCCGTCTGTGGTGCGGTTTGTCTCAGCCAAAATGGCTAAGGCGACCATTCACCCACCCTCCTTGGACTACACTTTATGAGGGCCTATGTTTTGGGTTTAGAACTTAGTCGCCAAACGTCTAGTGCCGTTACATGAGTATGAGAACCAGACTTCCGCAATTCTTCTGATTCTTAAGATCCATCCGGCCGTTCCTTCCTCGTCAAAACTGTTGCTGCTCGTCGATCGGGAACTTACAATGAGAGAATTGAGAAAACGTACGTAGATGGATTCTTTTGACTGGGAATGGGCCGACAGCCCGCCTATGAACGCCTCCCGACCGGTGGCAACAAACTAGCTTGCTTGCTCGCTCACTCTCTCGCTCGCTCAAGCACCCGTTGCGTCGGCAAGCTAGGAAAAGAAAAACAACCTTTTTCACTCTATTGATAGCAAACGTTGCCTGAGCGGGCTCGCTCGCTTCTTTGGGAGTAGCCCAACGGGCTTGCTGATCAGCCCGACAGGCCCACCAGCGAGTGGCGATGGGTGAAGGCCAGCCTGGAGGACGTAAGAGAGGGGGAGGGGGTGATCCCCCCTCTACCGCTCATCTCAGGCACCGACGGCGCTAGAAGGGGAGAGAGGGAGCGGCACTCCCTTCTCCCCCGTCGTCTCAGGAGCCGATGACACTAGGAAGGGAGAGAGGCAGCGGCACTCCCCTCTCCCCCTCCTCTCCGACACCAACGGCACTAGGAAGGGAGAGAGGGAGTGGCACTCCCCTCTCCCCCTCCTCTTCGGCGCCGACGGCGCTAGGAAGGGAGAGAGGGAGTGACAGTCCACTCCCCCCCTCCTCTCAGGTGCAGACGGCACTAGGAAGGGAGAGAGGGAACGACACTCCCCTCTTCCCCACCTCTCAATCGCAAACGGCGCTAGAAGGGGAGAGAGGGAGCGGCACTCCCCTCTCCCCCTCCTCTCAGGCCCCGACGGCGCTAGGAAGGGAGAGAGGGAACGGCACTATCCTCTCCCCCTCCTCTTAGTCGCCAACGGCGTGAGAAGGGCAGAAAGGGAGAGGCACTCCCCTCTCCCCCTCCTCTCAGTCACCGACGGTGCGAGAAAGGGAGAAAGGGAGCAAACTCCCCTCCCTCCCTCTTTGCAAGCGCGGACGACACTAGGAAAGGAAGGAGGAAGCGAAGCTTCCTCCTAGCTCTCCTCTCAGGCGCCGACGACACCATAGCAAAGGGGGAGCTTCCCTGCCCCTCCCTCGCCGCCGCCGTAGTTGCGTTGTTTAGTGTTCAGCAAACACACTTGTCTGCGTGCAATCGGCGCAGCCAGTTGAGCCGGGAGATTTGAATAAAAAGGTCTCAGCTTTGACTATCACTATTTCCTTATAGGATTTCCATAGATCCTCAAGTTGAGGAATTCTATGTTAATCGTTTTCAAAAACGTTTGAAACGGCGAAAATGTTTGTGGTCAAACCTGGGTGTGTGGTCAAGTTGACTTTGGGGTTTGACGTATTTAAAAAAAAGAGCTATGGCTGAGCTCTTCTGAAAACCAGCACTTCTGATTTTCCTTTCTTCTCTGTTCCGAAGCACAAATAGTAGGAAAACCAATAGTTTTCTATGTCATGGACGGAACTCACTTGGAAATGTTTTTATGCCAGAATTTGAGTATCGATTGTGCCTAACGTTTCCTAGATGAACCACAAAGTTTGGGATCGTTTGTAAGAAAACCCGGAAGGGTGACCGTTTAAAGCCACGACATGCCTCAAGGCGGGTTGTACGTGCGCTAAACAGATTTGTTTATGCAAAACTTCAACTACTGCATGCACCAGGTTGCAAAACCACAATGGTGATGTCCATTGGAACAAACTCTCAATGACAGTTTTTAGAAACAACGAACGTGTTGCAACCTCTCAAAGACCTCCTACTCGCCACAACAATGTGAATTGTGCAGACTGCACAAAACAAGTGCCGATTGTACTACTTGCAATAGGATATGATTTGGTTGCAAAAAATTTGTTGGTGTCGAACACACCACTGAAAAGTGCCACTCGAGTGCACTCAAGTCACGAATGTTGAAGGAGTTTGTGGTGATGGTGCCGAATGCACTGCTCGTGGTCTTCAGAGGGATGACCAAAGCAAATGCTGATTGCATATCCACGTGGGTGCCGATTGCACCAAGGATATTGGGTAAGTCATTTGTGCTTGGATTTTGATAAATGGAGAATGCGAGTGTCGATCGCACCCAACACACACGCGATGTTGGAAACTCACACAAGTTGCAGTCGTTGCATCCACGTGAGTGCCAAACGCACGATTACCATGATGTTTAATGCATGGCCGATGAGTGCATCGATTAAGCCGTTGACACGAGTGTCAAATGCACCGTTGTAAAAAATGCCGATTGCACGATTGGCAAAAGCCGCGGGTTGCACTTTTGTCATGGGTGTCAAATGCACCACTAATACAAGTGCCGAACGCACTATGGCCATGAGCTGTGATTGGACTAGCTATGCTAGTGTTGATGGCACAACACATGCTATAAGATGCCAATTGCAACGATCGGACCCCGTTGTATCAGGTAGCAAGAACTAGCCAACTTTGCCTCATCTGGCTAGCTTGCGATAGACCATTAGACAAAAGCATACGATGTATGTGTGGAGTGGTTCTATAGGCAAGTACGTCAAGCGTGTAAGTCAAAGCGCCAAAAACACGTCGTTTGACATTTGCAAGGCACTTTGACAAAGTCGAGGATGGTCATATTGTCAAATCCTTCAAAGGAGAACCGACAGGCATGGCTAAACAATCACAGACAGCTGTGGTGATCAGATATACGCCCAAACGGCGTAACAAAAACATAGCAATCTCGGTCGCCACCGACAGTGATGACCATTGGAAGTTAAAAAACTTGCCCTGCCGATAGCAGTACGGGAAGGTACTTCCAAAAGAAGTACGAACCTAATTCTTATGGACAAATCACGTGTGACGAGGACGATTTCCTCAAATATGGACCATGCTAAAGGTGGACAAACTCCTCCATATCCATTGATGGAACGTGCTACAAAAGCCCAATCGGTTGTGCCGAGTTCCTAAACATGCACGGCTTGCATGAGCGCAGGAGGTCACAGCGCATGACCAAGTGCTGGAGACAACCCTCTTTTCAGTGGGTCAAGGTATGCGATTCATACCATGGTACTTCAGCCACATGAAATTGGGTACATAACAAGCATGGAAAACGTGCACATGCACAAAAACCTTATCCACTAACTGTTGGTGAGTTGACCCAGCATTAAGTTATGGATAAGTGGGACGGACGAATAGTCACAATGGTTTTGTGACAGTTGAGCAAGCTGACGATGTGAGCTGATGTCTTCAACAAAAATGGCGACACCATTTCACCAATCAAGTAGTTTGGTGGGTGCAAGTTGTGTTATACGACAACCACACATCCCATGGCGTTGCAATGTTCAAATGTGATCATTTCATGACTAAGTCCGCATCATGACTATGTCATGAGATATGAAGTGGACCTGATCTGTTAGCATGCCGACTGCAATCCTTGAGGATTTCCATTGTGCCGTCTGTACATAGTGTGTACTAGATGCATCGGTACCTTTTGGAAGTTCCCTGCATCATCATTCATGGCCGATGCAAACATCGGTCTGTGATGGAACATGTTAAGGATGATACGCTTTGTTAAATTCTCAATTGCGAAACCATTAACACCCTCTCACTCGGTGAGTGATGGATATAAATCGGGATACCCGACCAATACCGACGATGAAAAGGTGCATGAGCGTACTCACAATCCTGTTCAAAAGACAATGATTCTTGTTCATGGGGGTTATAACTGCGCCAGTGAGGGGCAGAGACTCTTTGATGGGTCCTCCACGTTTTGAGACACCGTAGTGCGGTGGTCGAAGATTGCAAGAGTCAAAACTGGCGTATGACAAGATTGACCAAATTTGAACAAATATGAAGGCAACACCTTCAGTGAAAATCCATTTCCGAGAAAATGAGCGACACTCATTCTCTACTTGATGGTACTCCTGAAAACTATGATGATTTCATGGATTGCCACCAACCAACTACGACATAGTTAGGGTCATGTCAGGGTCTCGATTTTACGTTCAAAACTCATGTCCGTGGAGCAATCTAAGCAGATAGCTTTTAGATAACAGTGTGTTAGCACCTACATCTTCGTGGTCCGACCGACCGCATAACGAGACATAATCAACATTGAGGCCAAACAATGACAACTGTGTCATAACTAAATGTTGATACAAGGGATCTTTAAGATGGACCTTGAGAAATGATATTTCTCACCAGATCATTTTGATTTTTGGAGAAACATCTCAAAGTCGAGAGCATCATGACATTGTACACTAGTCGTGTATGTCACACTCTTCAAGTATCACATGGATGGATTCCGATCATACCAAAGGCATGGTGTAGCACCGGCTATCCAATTTGTTGGGACAAGACCAATCTTTGAGAGAGATCATAACGACTATGGTGTAGTCGAGCCATGCTCCACTGACCTGAAAGGTCATCGTGAAGTGACTCAAGCCCCTTGGTTTTGGGGATGGGTTAACTGATGTACATTGCCGAATGCAACTACAGTAGGTTTTTGGATGTTGCTGCGGTAACATCCAGGATTGTGGTGGTTTGTCACATGTTTTTTATGAGGGCGATACCCTCTACAAGTACCTTGGGTACGGCATATGAAAAACACTCCATTAAGTGGAAGTACTGAATGTACTCAATAGAAGACATTGAAGCAACACGAATTGTTGCAACGTGGCAAACACAATCCATTGACGGGTTCTCGAATGGAACCCTTGGATGTGAGTGCATAATCAAAAAAACGATTTAGGAACTAGTCGTTCCAGGATCAACGGATGTGATTCAGAAGTGTTCGATCACAATCACATGGAATTGACACCTAAAAGGCGCTATTCCAACTTGCCATGCCACCGACACACACGTGTGACGAGTCTTTGGTGAAGGTTCACCAACACTTGTATGTAACGTACAAGGATTGTACGTGTCCCATCTTGGGAAGAGCGAAGGGATCACACGATCAACATTCGATGTTGTACGCAAATGGCAATAATCACAAAAATGACAAGCGTGTGGTTGATTGTGCGTGAACGTGACGCAACCTTGCTGCGGATGACAAGAGTTCACACGTGTGATCTTGTTTACGCTTCTTATTGCATGGTTTACATTATGAAGTACGCGATGATCAAACCTCCGTTAGCAAAGACGAACCGGGACGGTTCGAAGAAAAGGGGGAGGAATGTAGCGTACGAGCCATTTTCAGGGTTAAAAATGGTCGTTAAATAGTTATTGGGTACTTCGAGTACTCGGGGCTCAGGTTTCGAGGAGCCGAAGCCCGGAAATACATAATGGGCTAGAGTCTGGTTCAACTCTAGCCTAGAAAACATCCATGGCCGGATTCTAGGCGAAAGGAGTGCCGCGATGGAAAATCCATCGCGTCACTCCTCCCTTCTAGTTGGCCGCTAGGGTCCTGTTTCCACGTGGCCGTGCCACGTGGAACGATAGGTTATTAGGATGCATGTTCGCAAAAATGTCCAATGACGACTACGTCCGTTTGTGGCGCGGTTTGTCTCAACCAAAGTGGGTGAGGCGACGATTCGCCCGCCCTCCTTGGACTACACTTTATGAGGGCCTACGTTTTGGGTTCAGAACTTAGTCGCCAAACGGCCAGTGCCATTACATTCTTCCACTTGACTAAATACTTCTCTTCGCCTCCTCGTCATTGGTGATCAAGGATTTCCTCAACCTCGTACTCGTGGTCACTGTTCGCAATCATGGGTGGTGGAGTAGGTGCCACACGTCAAGGGAAATCTTGTGTTGGATTGATGTAACGTCAGATTTTACTGATGTGGAAGACCTGGTGTATCGACATGTTGTTGGGTAGTCGGAGTTTTGCGACGAATAGAGCGTGCATCTCCAAGACGTCAAAAGGTCCTAACCACTAAGGTTTGAACTTCAGATTGTTTGATCCGCGGAGTTTGACGGTTGCAAAGTTGAGCAAAACCTTGACGTCGGTCTTGAACTCCTCGGTTTGAAGATGTTTATTGACTTTTCACTTTATGGCTTCTTGTGTTTTTACAAGGGTTTGACGAGTTTCTTTCCAAACTGTAGAGAAGTCTCCCCGATGTGTGTCGACGGCGGGAATGTTGCTCTCGGAATGCAATCCAATTGGGGTGGTTGGTTCTATGCTGTAAACCACCTCAAACCGTGATTTTTCTGTTGCAATAGATGTTGCTCAATTATACGTGAACTCGACTACTAGCAGGTTGACTGCCCAGTCGGTGCCGTGAGGTTTGCATACAGTTTGAAGGAGTGTTTCGAGCGTTTGGTTGGTTCGCTCGGTTTGTCCATCGGTTTGTGGATGGAAGGTCGTTGTCAGTTGAAGTTGACTCCCATACCACTGCGTTGAATCTCGCAATATCTGGCTGGTGAACCGCGCATCTCGATCGCTCGTGATCGAGCGGGGAACCCCATCTAGTTGGACGATCTGGTCAAGGAACAGTCACGCTACACCCTCGGCGGTTACATCCGTAGTGGTCGGGATGAATTGCGCCATCTTTGAGAACCTGTTGATGATCACAAGAACGGCATCAAACCCTTCTAGTGTGATGGGAAAACCAGGCACAAAATCCATGGAGATTTTGGTCCATGGTTCGTTTGATGTTTGTAGTGGTTATAGTAGACCATGGGGTTTGGTGCGCTGACTGTTGTGGCGTTGGAAGAGGTCACAAATTTTGGAGAAGTGTGTGAAGTCAACCCCCATCTTGTCCCACCATAAGTGATTTTGAGTTTGTTCAAAGTTTTTTCGGCTTCAAAGTGTCCTACTCGACTGGTGTTGTGGCGCTCCTTGAGGAGCATGCACCGTAACTCCTCAAATTTGGGGATGAGGACTTGTTTTTTGTATTCTATTGCGCCAATAGGGACCTACAAAGTGAAGCTTTGTCGTGTCGTAGGCTGCATGGTCCTCGTAACCACTTTCAAACAACTTTGCCACCTATGGATTGGCTTGAATCTTTAGTGCATTGACCTTCATGAGATTGGGCCGGCGGCTCAGCGCCAAATCTCATGCGAACGTCACAACTTTACGTAAAGACGTGAAAGAGTCTTGTTCACTGTCTCTCCAATTCCACTCTCAATCTTTGTCGGTGAAATCGGAAAGAGGCATTGACACCCAGACGTAATCCTTCACAAACCTTTCACTGTAGTTGCAAGTACCAAGAAAAACCTGTACGTTGCGTGCTTTTGTTGGAGTTGGCCAATCCGCCACCGCATTATATCGTTTCTAGATCTATGGATATTCTTCAATCGCCGATGATGTGCCCATGAAACTCGATCAAGCATTGAACGAAGTCACAATTCTAGAGCTTCCCATAGTGCTTCTCCCATTGGAGAACTTCAAGTACTCACCCAAGATGTCGTTGATGTTCCTCTAGGGTTGGGCTGCACACGAGGATGTTGTCGAGGTACACCACGATGACATCGTCGAGGTATGGACGAAAGATATTGTTCATTGTTGCCATAAACATTGCATGGGTGTTTGTGAGTCCAAACGGCAAAGCCTTGAACTCAAAATGCGTGTAACGCATTTGAAAGGCAGTTTTTGCAATATGTTTGTCGTCGATGCAAATTTGGTGGAAGCCGCTCCGTGGATCGATTTTGGTGAAAATCCTCACTCCAGCTAGTTGGTCAAAATGCTCATCCGCTTGAGATACAGGGTAGGGGTTATTGATCGCGGTGTCGTTGAATGCTCGGTAATCCACGCACATCCACATTTTGCCAGTTTTCTTTCTTACCAACATCTTTGGTGTAACGTAAAAGGAAACGGATGGTCGGATAAACCCCTGAGCCAGTACATCGTCCAACTGTTGCTTGAGCTCCGTGAGTTCGTGATCGCTCATCTGGTAGGTCCCTTTGACAATTGGTCTACTGCCGGGTTTGAGCTCAATTTAGTGGTCAATGTTGCATCTGGGAGGGGTTTTGCTTGGTAGTTTGTCGGAGAACATCACTTCAAATCATTTCATAACGAGAGCAAACTCTTATGGTACGTTCGCAAGTTTTGATGCCGATGAGGCCGATGAGGTTGATGCATCACCTGCGACAATTGATTTGTTGCATGTACTCCTCAGATCGACGTGGAGCAACCACAACGAGGCTCTACTCCTCAGGTATCCCTTTTCCATGTTGAGGAAGATCAGCGTAGCCGGTGGTTGTTGCGTGCGTGCGTTTAATGATGCCACTATTGTGTCAGTTTTGGTTGCCCTCTTTTGACTTGTTGCACGTTGGCCGGGTTTTGGCTGCTGCATGAGCGGCATGAATATTTGCTACCCATTGCGTTTGATGTAGACATCGCCGCTCCTCTAGTCAGCTTGCGGATTTCGCTAGTATAGGAAATCAAGCCCTAGAATCACCTTGTATTTGCTCATTGGGGAGGATCTCCACACAGTTACGTCATGTGGATCCCCGATCTACAGTCATAATGGCTGCTTCAATCGGCAGATGGGAAGTCGCTCGTCAACGGGTTTACCTTCAAAAGCTCCTGGTTCGTGCTTCAAACCCAGATTTTTTGCCAATGATCAGATACAAAACTATGAGATGCACCTCCGTAAAGTAACGCCGACATAGTTTTTTGAATTTTGTGACCACTCGGTTGCACTCTCAGCAATATCAAAGGCTGGTTTTCCTCGTATACCTCGTAGAACGTTTGGATCTAAGGAAACCCCATATTAGGCAATCGTAACCGTTCAAGTGGGGGATTGTTCGGCGCAGGTTTCTCGGCGAGGGTAGGATTTTTTCCTTTCTCTCCTGCCCTCGGCCGTTTCCTGACTCCTCTCCTCACTTTTGCCTTTTTTTTTTTCTTTGGGCAGTTTATCGCGATGTGCCCAAACCTTGGTGGGAAAGGAGCCATCCGATTCAGTCATACGTCCACAGGAGCAAGTTCCAGGAAAGTACCAGATGCCTACTCCGATTGTCAATCCGACTTCACTATTGGAAAGATCAGGTGGAAAAATGTCTACGGTCCATGTTTTAGGCCGATCCAACAGTCGGATTGGGAGATATGAATTTTCGAAGTTTCCTGGGTCATCAAACGTCGGTATCTAGCTGACCATGGGCGATGGCTCCATGCTTTAGCTTGAAAAAAGAAAAAGCAAGAGGTCCAAGGTCAAGACCTGATGGGAGAAATATGAAAAAAGGTCCTAAATTCTTGGGTTGACTTGTTAGAGGGTGCTGACTAGGAAAAAGGTATCTCCCATTTCTTTTTAGGTGAGGTGAGATCCTTGTGTGCTAGCCATGAACACATGGCGATTCTCCATGGGATTGTGGGTTTTGTGACCACTAGGAGTGTGCCATGAGAGCATTTTCTAGCTCTGTAGGTCGTGTGTGAGTGGTCAGCCTGATTGCTAGGCTGATTTCCTCTCTTGTGTGAGATTATGGACTGTAGTGTGTGAGCCTTAGCCCCCATGGCTAAGTGGTGTGGCTTGTGAGAGGGCTGACTTGCCAAAGCTCTAGCTCTATATGTACTCCATCATTTTGAGTGATTCAACAACTATTTTTCAGCACAAGTGATTTCCTTCCAGTCTCACACGTTTGCTGCTCCAAGGCTCCCTCTCTCCTCCAGTTCCAACACTTGGTACCAGAGCCAAGTTGTGCAACTTTCAGCCAGTACAGGCTGTCACATTGGGAGTGACGGATTAGGATAAAATCTCCATTAAATGAGATAATACACTACTTAATTCTGAAGTTCGCAAGACAAGATTTCCAACGAGCCCAAGATCGCAAAGATCCAACGGTCGGATTGAGAGTTATGCTCAAAACAAGGCCGGCCAGGGCTACACTCTTCTCTCTGAGTAAGACTGTCATCTTGTGATGACCATAACTCTCTCATTTCTTTGTCAAATTTGAAAAGTAGCACATGCGAATTGAAGTGTTTTTCCTAATATTTCCATTGGTGTTAAAATATTTGTATTCTATTCGTAAATTTGGGAGGAACATCGTTTACAAGCTGGCTGGTGTGAGCTGGAGTAGGAGCAGCAGCATACCCTCTTTTCAGAAGGGCGTATCTTTGAAAATCCCCAGTTGATGACCCTGTTTTATGGGTCTATCTGAAAGTTTTTTAGCTGAATTTTCCAGTGGTGGGCTGAGTTTTTCCAAATCCCCAGTCTGCTATACTGTATAGTCCATTTTCTGTCGGAAAAAGTTCTGGCAGAAGCAGCAACAGAAGCAGGGGTAGCGCCACCACTCAAGGGCAGCGTTGAGCATCACCTAAGCTTAGAATGGTAGCAACAGGCGTGGTACTAGCAGCCCAGTCCTTGGAGATGCTGGAAGGGCACGCCAACTTCACATTTTGGGAGATCCGTACCCGCCTCCTTTTGGAGGAGAGGGGCTCGTGGGAGGTGGTGAGCGGCGACGAGCGCGCTCCGCCTCCACTGGCAAGAGGCATCACCGCATCGCAGGTGGTGGCGGGGAAGACACGGCAGAAAGGTGCAGCAGATGCAAGTTCATCTATAACTATAGCAGCGGCATATGAGGAGTGGAAGAAGAAGGACAGGCAAGCCTACAGGCTGCTTGTCAACACCATCTCCAATCCGCATCTTCAGTTCGTGAGTGACAAGGCTACTGCAAAAGAGGGGTGGGACACATTGTGCAAGAAGTATGAGAGTAAGGATCCTGCATTCTTCATGCTTTTGGAGGAGAAGATGATGGCGTTGAAAATGCAGAGTGGCGAAGGGATGGAGGCGTACTTGGATAGGGAAAAGTAGCTGGCAAAGCAGCTGAAAGTGGCCGGAAACCCTGTGGAAGACACGCGTTTCATCCTCCTCTTGTTGAGGGGACTCCTAGCGAGCTACGACACGCTGCAAGAGACGTTGGAGTGCCAGCCGACTCTTGACTTGGACTTCATCTGCACGCACCTGGTGCAGGTGGAGCTGTGTCCCAGTGAAGCAAAGCGCAATGGCGGTGCTTGCACCGAAGCAGCATTTGTGGCTACAAGCTCACGTAACTAGCACCAGCGACAGCCTGGGCAACAGAGAGGGGGGGGGAAATAAAGGCAAGTGCCACTATTGCAAGAAAGAGGGGCACTACAAGAAAGAGTTTTTCAAGTTCAAGAGGGACCAAAAGGAGCAACAGCAGCAGTAGTAGAAAAAGCAGCAATCTCCACAACAGCAGCAGCAGCAGTCATAACAGTGTGAGCAACAGCAGCAGTAGTAGCAGAACCAGACTTGCGTGTGCCATTTTGGCAACATGAACGTGGCCAAGGAGGTGCGCGACCGCCTCTTCATGGCGAAGTCTGATATGTCACAGGTGGAGAAGGCGGATCTCGCATGGTACAAGGACTCACGGTGTACCAAGAGCCTGACGCACCACAAGGAGTGGTTTACGCAGCTGCTCTCCATTTCCCCCCGTCGGATTGCTTTGGGTGATGATCGGGTGGTATATGCTGGGGGGATTGGGATTGTGGAGATGTGGTTGGAGACCCCGCGTGGCATTGAAGTGGGAGTATTCCATGGCGTACTTTATGTATCTGATGCTACATTCAACCTTCTCTCAGTGGCCTCTACCACCACCACAGGACTGCGAGTCGTCTTTGACGATGACTATGGCTACATCATCGACAAGGAAACGGGAGAGGAGTTGGCCAGGTTGGTGAAGGAAGACGACATGTATCGCCTACTGGGGGCGACCAAGATCTCGCATGAGCAGAGTCTTGCAGCAGTGGTGCAGGCGACAGATGGCGAAATCTGGCATGCGTGCCACGACCACATCGACATGCGCGCCTTGTAGCAACTTCAAACGAAGCAGATGGTGCGTGACTTACCTACCATCTCTAACTTTGAGTAACAGTTGTGCATTGCCTGTTTGGAGGGGAAGCGGCATCACGAGGTGTTCTCTAGAGCAGGGGAGCGCGCGAAAGAGGTGCTGGAGCTAGTCCACACAGAATTGTGTGGCCCAATGCAGACCAAGAGCTTTTGAGGCTCTAGTTTTTTTCTCACCTTCATTCAGCCCCTACACTGCTATGTACTTCCTTTCCTCCAATGACCAATGCTTTGACAGGTTCAAGGAGTTCAAGGCAATGGCGAAGAACCAGACTGGCAAGAAGATCAAGATGTTGCGCAGTGACCTTGGCGAAGAGAACCTGAGCAAGGAGTTCTAGGACTACCTCACAGCAGCAGGCATCAAGGCGCAGCACACCGCGCCATACTCGCCGCAGCAGAATGGCATAGCAGAACGTGCCAACCACACCATCGGTGAGTCGGCGCGCTCCATGCTACACGCAGCTCGGCTCACCTATGACTTATCGGCCAAAGCAATGAGCACTGCGGTCTACATGAAGAACCGCAGTTCAACCAAGGCCCTAGAGCAGATGACGCCGTACGAGGCGTGGCTTGGCAAGAAGCCGAGCGTGGGGCATCTTTGTGCATTTGGCAACTTAGCGCATATGGATGTGCCAAAGGAGAAGCGGCAAAAATGGGACGCAAAGAGCGCGCAGATGCTGATGATTGGCTATGATGTGGCAAGCAAAGCCTATCGCCTCTACAATAGGGATACCGGCCACGTCATCATCTGCAGGGATGTTGTCTTCAACGAGAGCAACATCATCGGCACCAACATTGTTTGTGAGGATGCAACAGTACCAGCAGTGGCAGTGGGAACAGTTACCTTTCGTGACCCAATCTCTCCTAACCCTTCCTCTACTGTGACAGTGGGAGAACCACTCCAATCTCCCATGTTTGATGTAGAAGATGTAGCGGCCTCATCGAAAGAAGCAGAGGACGAAGATGCACCACCACCAATAGCAGCAGTTGTGCCAGCAGCACCGCGCCAGCCCCTTGCCAACGCTCCAGCACCAGGTCGAAGGTACCCTCTCAGGGTCCGCTACAAGCCTGGTGAGTGCGGGCAATTCTGGATTCTCCAAAAACCAAGCCAGATGAACTTCGCAGTTGCAACAGACTCTGATGAGCCAATGTTGTACAAGGAGGCCATGACTGCACCAGATGCAGCTGATTGGGCACAAGCTATGCAGAAGGAGATATAGTCGCAGGTCGACAATGGTACGTGGGAGCTGACTGAGCGTCCACCTGGACGCAAGGTAATCAAGTGCAAGTGGGTGTTCAAGAAGAAGAGGGGCACAAATGTTAACCTTGAAAGGTACAAGGCGAGGCTCGTCGCCAAGGGCTACTCGCAACAGGAAGGCATCGAATGCACTGAAACCTTTGCTCCAGTTACAAAGTTTGCCTCTATGCGCACGCTCCTTTCTTATGCAGTAGCTGAGGACTTCGAGATTCACCACAGGGATGTCAAGACAATATTCTTGAATGGTGACTTGGAGGAGGAAATCTACATGGAGCAGCCGGAGGGATTCGACATGGATGGCCAAGAGCACCTCATTTGCAAGTTGCAGAAGTCGCTGTATGGCCTCAAACAAGCGTCGCGTGCTTGGAACCAGAAATTGGATGCGGCGCTACAGTGCATGGGGTTTGAGCGCAACGAATGTGACTATAGTGTCTATCGCCAACAGCATGGTCATGAGGTGCTCATCATCATCGTCTATGTGGGTAATATGCTCCTCCTTTCCAACAGCATGTCTGCATTGTAGGAGTTCAAGGAGGCCATGCAGGAGCGCTTCCACATGTTTGATCTCGGGGAGGCATCGTACTTCCTCGGTACCCAGATCACGCGTGACCGTAAATCACGCTCTCTCTCGCTATAGTAGAGCCGCTACATCAAGGATGTCTTACAGTGATTCAGCATGGCAGAGGCTAAACCCATCGGCACGTTGCTGGAGATGCGGCAGTACCTCGTGAGCTTCAATGGAGAAGCGGATGCAGTTGAGCAGCAAAAGTACCGGAGCGTCGACGGTAGTATCATGTACCTGATGGTGGCAACCAGGCCGGACCTCGCACAGGCTGTGAGCGTTGTGAGCCAGCTTATGGCGAACCCCGGACCTGAGCACCAGAAGGCAGTAAAGCGGATCTTTCGCTACCTTGCTGGAACCATCAATACTGGCATGACCTACAACGGCAACGACAACAACATCATCGGCTACATAGATGCAGATTGGGGTTCAAACCCTGAGGATGGCAAGTCCATCTCTGGACATGTGTTCCTCACGAATGGTGGGGCCATCAGCTGGGGTAGCAAGCGGCAGGTGGTCGTGGCCACCTCAAGCACAGAAGATGAGTACATCTCTCTCAGCTTTGGAGCAAAGGAAGCAGTTTGGCTTCAGCGTCTCATGGTAGAGATGAGTGGGAGTGCAGTCATTCCAGTTCTTGTGCGCGTCGACAACGAGAGCGCAATCGCACTCGCCAAGAGTCCTGGGCACCATGCACGCACCAAGCACATTGACAGTGCATATCATTTCATCAGGCACATTGTGTAGGAGGGTGCTATCAAGCTGGAGTTTACTCTAACCAGTAAACAGGTTGCTGATTTTTGCACCAAGCCAGTGACCCGTGAGAAGCAGCAGTTCTGCATGAAGGCACGTGGACTCAGCCCACTCTGACTGCGGCAAAGTGGGAGATTGTTGGGAGAGGAGCCATCCAATTCAGTTTGAGGTCCACAAGAGCAAGCTCCAGGAAAGTACCAGATGCCTGCTCCGATCGCCAATCCGAATTCGCCATTCAAAAGATCAGGTGGCAAAATGTCAATATTCCAAGTTTCAAGCCAATCCAACGGTCGGATTTGGAGATATGAATTTTCAAAGTTTCCGGGGTCATGAACCGCCGGTATCCGGGTGACCATGGGCGATGGTTCCATGCTTTAGCTTGAAAAAAGAAAAAGGCAAGAGGTCCAGGGTCAAGACCTGATGGGAGAAACATCCAAAAAGGTCGTAGATTCTTGGGTGCTTACTAGGAAAAAGGTATCTCCCCTTTCTTTTTAGGTGAGGTGAAATCCTTGTGTGCTAGCCATGGACACATGACGGTTCTCCATGGGATTGTGGGTTATGTGACCACTAGGAGTGTGCCATGAGAGAATTTCCTAGCTCTCTAGGTCGTGCGTGAGTGGTCAGCCTGATTGCTAGGCTGATCTCCACCCTTTTGTGAGATTATGGACTCTAGTGTGTGAGCCTTAGCCTCCATGGCTAAGTGGTTTGGCTTGTGAGAGGGCTGACTTGCCCAAGCTCGAGCTCTATATGTACTCCATCATTTTGAGTGATTCAACAACCATTCTTCAGCACAAGTGATGCCCTTCTAGTCCCACACGTTTGTTGCTCCAAGGCTCCCTCTCTCCTCCAGTTCCAACAAACCTTTTGCAGTTGTAGCAGGTACGTTGATTTCCTTTTTGCTTGACAGCGTCGACTTCCATCAAAGTCGAGCTCTCTGGATTTTGCAATTGATGTCGACTCCTCTGTTGCGATTGACATCTTGGGTGCCAGCCGTAGGACTTGTTGAACTTTGAGGTAAAATTAGCAGGGTTGATGCATTTAGCATATGCGATGATCTACGGCATGTCGTTGCCAATTCATCCTCTGCAAGGTTGGTGCTGGTGATGGCTGTACAGAAATGCCACATGTATTCTTCCATGCTGGACAACTGCTTCGGACGTTGCAACGGATAGCGAACATGTGTTTTCTTCTTCCGATTGCTTTAGCAAGCGATGAGTGTTGGGGTGAACTTGCACCAGTTGGACGGGGGAGTTACTGATGATCTCCAAGTAGGGTGAACCCGCTCGAGAGATTATGCACCTGGTGTGGACGATGCAGTAGCTGTTGGATCAACGCCTTTGGCCACCTGCTGCCATTGGAAGGCCATGAGGTCAGCCCACCAACTTAAAGTCGTGCCCCACAAAAGCAAGGCTGCAAGGTTCAGCTTTTGTTTGTCGGAATGAACCCTAGCAGCGATGAAGTACACCTCCAAGCTCGTCGGGAAAATCATGACCATCGGTCCCTTTGAATTTGCAAGATCGAACTGCTCACTGAGCTCTGGACAAATCAAGGCCCTGCCAATGTGAAGTCAATTGGTGAGTATCCCTTCTTGTGGTTTTGTGTCACGGCTTTTGGTGGCGTACTGCTACTGTTGCTCAACGAGTGTGTGTTGAAATGCTTCCATCTCCGCCAACCGGCCAGTGGGCTTTGCGATTTTGTTAGGTTTCGTCCATGGAGCTGCGTTGGTCGGGGGCGCAGGTGGGGTAAGCATGTCAGGCATGCCAAGCTGTAGATCGCTCGCACCAGTTGAGGTACGAGCCGTTATTTGATCAGCCCCCTAGATGAGGCTAAAGGTCCTTCGCAGGGTGCCTTCGACCATCGCCGGTTCTTCGCCGGCTAACGCAACTATCACATGGTGCACTCGCTCCGTGCGCCGACTTCGTCGCGAGGTCTGTAAAATTTTCATTGGTGGAGATGTGCTTGAAGACACGTGTGGGTCTTGTATTTATGTGTGAATCATCTCGTGCCCCGCCTAGGCCAATGCGCTCTGATGCCAAGTGTTGCGCCGGACGGAAGTGAGTCGGTTCACAGTTGACATCGGGGCATGTCACTTTTTGCAAGAATGGGGATACTTGAGAATGTTTGGAAGCGGAAAATGCACTTGCCACTGTATGTGCCAAAAATCAACAACATGTATACAATGTGTGAGTGTGAGAGAAAGGAGGCTTAGTCAAGCCGTTCGGAGTTTCGACGGTTTGTGTGACGCGAGACCGCGTTCGGATTCTCTCCCTCGAGAAGGTCCTCGTCAGTTTGAGGGGGAACTTTGAGACCAATTTTATGGTTCACGAAGCCTATCAAAGTTGGTCGCAGGAATCACGTCTGTAGCCTCGGAACATCGAGGTATTCCGTGACGAGGTTCTGGTGAGTTTGGGATGCGATCCAAAAATGGTCGGCGAACGTGCGGTCATTCCGGGATATTCTTGAGGAGTTCCCTCAGTGCGTGGAAAACATTGCCATGACTAAATCATGATGCAGGGTGGGAGCGGCAACGCAGAAGTAGGCCACTGCTGGGTTTTGGGCCTCGTATATGCCACCGGCATAACATACACCATCCAAGTAATTTGTGAACATTGCTTTCGCATGTGTTCATGTAAGTTTTCACATACTTTGTGTCACTTAATACTTGTATAGCATGTATAGTATTGCAACTGACAACATTTTTTCCCATGTTACAAATGGCATGAAGACATCCACCTTTCAGCTGATTCCTGGCGCTAATCTTTAAGTTGTTCATGAGACATTACAATGTTGGAGTGGCAGGTCAGAGGTCCGGACAATGACAGTTTCACTATTGCTCATAATAGAGTAAAGAAATACATTTTTGTAAAGCGGGAATTTCTGGCTCAATCTCCTGGCATTTGTCTATGCGGCTTTCATTCATTTATTTGCAAGAGTATGTAGAATCTGTGAAATGGGTATGTCTCCACCTCCTACACGGAAGTTGTTGTCGGAGTTCACTGAATTACGTCGAGAGATTGCTCGAGGGTCTTTATTCCTACGCATCACCCTGGGGGTAATCGTCATCAACAACCCATGTAGGGAGACTTGAATACTTTGAGTCTTTTAAGGCCCATTTCTGTGGTTACCTTGCCCCCTCTATCTCGGTCCTAAATGAGGGGGCTTTCACCATGAAGTCATGAGTTTGCAAGAGTTTTCTTGTATGAAAACATTTACACGAGACAAACTTCAGTTCTGTTTTTTATGCTTTGGCACGAAATGGTCGCGTGTGGGGCATGATCCAAGATTTTGTGCTGACCATTCTTTCTCTCACATGCAATCTCTCGCGCATTCCCTCTCCTCGTCTTACTCATTTAAAGGGCATGGAGGAGAGGGCAAGGATGAGGGCTCAAGGCCACAAGCCTTGGCCATCGAGGCCTTTTGTCCTCCTGGCCGCCGATCGAGCGGCCATCTCGGTCAGTGGCTAGCAGGTGTCCTCGATCTTGTTGGATCTGATCAGTTCATGCACACAGTGTTGACTAAGTCCTTGCATGTCCAGGCTGACGAGCTTCTGCTGTTTGGTGGCCTGTTTGACCCATTGTACATTTCCAATGTGCTCTTTGTCCCATCTCTTCAGCTTAGCTTGCTCTTTTTTTGCACATGTAGTAGGATGTGTTTTCCTACTGAGTACTCTATCAACATTGCCACGGTAACTACGTGCAACACATGTGTTTTGTGCTTCATGCCTCCGTTGTAAATGTCCTACAATGTGTTGCCTGATACGCTCCCTATATCTCCTCTCATCCGTCCCAGCTTGACGTGCATTCTTCACTAGTATTCTCTCTCTCTTGATCACCAATGCTTACTACATCTCTAGATTTGGCATATGAGTTGTGACACAATGTCCAAGCTCATTCACACATTGCCTTCCCTCGATGTTGATGCGACTTCCTTTGAGAAGCCACCCAAGATTGGGTGCCTTTTCTCTGTTCAAGGTAGAATGTATTGCTAAACTTCTCTTGATTCTACCTCCCCGGGCACTTTTTCCGTTAGAGCTGGTCCACTTATACCTTCGCAGCCCTCTTCCTATCAAGTCTATCTCAGACCAAGGTCAATATGTCCTTACCTTGATTGAAGATTTCACCTGGATGTTGTGGTTCTATAGCCCCCGCCACAAGAGCAATGCTAGCCTGGTGATGCAGTTGTGGCTCATGATGTTTAACATGTAATCTCAGCACACACTACACACGTTCCGGTTGCACTGTGATGGTGAGTTATTAGGCAAGATGGGTTCCTTTTCTTCGTGAAAATAACGTCTCTCACCAACTCTTTGCCCGTCTTACGCCCTGGTAGAGTGGTGTATTTCAATGTTGGAATCATTCCATGGAGGATGCAGGTTGTGCCATGGAATCTGAGTGCAATCTTCTTTGTCCCTCACCCTTGAGGGCTTCTCCTACATGATGTGGGTCTAGGACCACCTACCACATGGTCCACTACCAGACCATGGCTTGCCAAAGGAGCTGTGGTTAGGCCATCGCACTGAATTTTTGCCAGTTGCATCAAAGGCTCTCTTGTCTATGTGTGTAGTGTACCAAGGATGAGGATGGGTCCAAGGTCTCACCCCGGGGCTGAATGTGTCCCTTTATTGACCTTTCCTTATAGTAAAAGGTGTGTTGGTTTTGGGACTCCACAAGCTACTGTGTTGGTGGGTCTTGAGACACCCTCTTCTTTAAGGATTTTATTCACCAAAGCATTTATATCATTTCATAACCGCCAACATTGTGGATGGGAATGTTGGGGCCGCCTTACCTGTGGTTTGTTCTCTCGCCAATGAAAACCCGACCATTGTGGCGGCATATCCAGTTGAATCATTGGTCTCCACTTGCTGACTTGGTATTGTGCTTGTGGCAGTCCCGACTGGCACAGTTGGTCTTGTGTCTAAGAGAGTTCCCACCGACACACCTGGTTTTGTCCTTGCATTAGTCCCCACTCGTACACCTGGTCCATTGCCACCACCGGTCCCTGCTAACACATAAAATATCATGTACGTGTCAGTCCCCACTGGCACATTTCACCTTGTCCATATGTTGGTCTTGCCACTTACCCCCAAGTGCAAGTTTGTTACTTCCCTAGCATCCGTACATACATCTTTTATAGCCTTAGAGCCTTAAAGAAGAGGGTGTCTCAAGACCCACCAATGCAGTAGCTTCACCCTCTCCATCGCGAGTCTACAACCCTTGCGGCTGCATCTCCACCGCTTGCTCCTTAGGTCGAGAGAAGCAAGTCAGCCGCGGGCTTCTTCCACAAGCTCTATGGTCGTATGCGACCAATGGTCTCTAGGGCTTAGCAATTGGCTCACTCAGCGTCTATACACCCTACCCTTTAGTGTTGAGAGTGGCAATTTTGGGACTAAGGCCCTTGGCCTAAGTGTCCAGGCGGACTACATTGGGTTGCACCAGACATGCCCTATTGGCCTCCTATGAGTTTCAAGTCACTTGCAATGTTGTAGATGACCTCGCTGTGGTCAGATCCACACTTGTTTCCTTTATCCTTGCCACACAAAGCTCCCCTTGATGACGCCATCTAGTCCCAAACACCCCAAATCCATACACCCTCTCATTTGTGTACATAACAATTTCACATACAAAAGAAAGGAGCCTAGGGATTTCCACTTCTTGTTGATGCATTTACACAGAAGTTTCTTAGGGTACAAGAACATACCAAGTTAAGTGTTAACATCAGATGGTGAAGCTTCCTTAAGGACTGTGCTTGGAAGCATGTTTTCATTCCATGAATATACAAATCTATGTTAAAAAAATTGGATACAATCATTTCAGGCCCAACTCAAGTTGGTGTTTGGTCATTGAAGCATAAATGACATATTTTGTGTCTGGACTAGAAACAACCGATATCTAAGACAATGCTGAACAAGTGGCCATCAACGATTGTCCGTTGAAATGCACAAATTAGTCTGCAATGTTGGTTATCCCTCGGGACGTCCTGTTTGATGTTTTCCTTGCTCCTAGCTCGTACCCAATAATGAGATCTCTATTATCAAGACATGTTTATGTTCTATCGGTTGAAAAAATATATAGTCATTCATGCATAAGTAAGTTCACATGTTTGGCAGGAAGTCCAAGGTCTTCATTCACTATTTCTCCCTAAATCAAAAAGTTACTCATTCTTTGCCTTTTGACATATCCTAATTCTTGCTAGTTCTATGTGTTATTGGACAATAGAAATGTACCCTACTACCACATGAAGTTGTGGTGTAAAACAATTTAGGTTTTGCACAAATGATGTCAAACTGAAGAAAGAAATAAAAGTACATTGAAACACCACTCAAAACATCATACGCACACAAAAGTACACGAATTAGTTTTTAAAAACAATTGTTCTTTCACAAATTCATGTGGCAATAATGTAGTAGATGGTCGAGACGTTTAAAGTTGCTTAAGGAAATTAATGGTAGATGTAAGATTCTTTGACCATAGATTGTAGGCTTCCAATTTGTTTCATATGATTGGATACTTTGATATGGTGTTTGGTACTATTGGCATGGAATGGAGCCCTAATGTTTCTTGATCCCAAACCCCCCTTTTGTTCAATTGCCCATCCGGAACATGGCTTTCTAATTATTGGCTGTCAGTTAAATAGGATGAACAACATTTGCTCATCAGGTTCTAGTAACTACATGCTTGAGATGAAGCTTACGGCCAAACCCGCTTATAGACCACGGTTTGATTGATTCTATACTTGTTGAGCCATGAACTCATGGAGCCTTGAATTCGTTCACAAGTGATCGCCGGCGTAGACCTCGGCGATCGTCGATTAGTCGTGATGGTCAATTGCCTTGTGCCACTTGTGTACATTGTGGATGCCAAAGTTTCATCTGTTATGTACACTCCCATGTACAATTGCCTTGTACACTCTCTGCTGGACGAAGGGGGGGGGGTGCTTCACCTCTACCCCCTCCCGGATGTTCAAAAGTGTATGAGGTGATTATTGTGGAAGATGTAGGTACGTCCATACATTCAATCGGTGCAAACTTTCTATTGTGTACATCAGTGGCTCCTTGAGGCTTCCTTTCAAAACATGTTTCTTATCGAATAAACTATATCATTGCTAACACAATGTTGAGTATTCCTCGTTATGCACTTTCCACAAGACCTTAGGTAGCAAGGACAATGTTGAAAAGGGACCCCCTTTGCATAGAAGAAGTATGACAAGAGTCAGGAAAAGAATGGGTTGGTTTTGCCGATTGTACTTGTTGACGACAAAAGCACCGATAAGACCATTCACAAGTGCAAATTTTTGCATGCGGACAATAGACAAGCCCTAATTCCATATGGGAATGTCCCATTTTGTCATACTTAATGAAATCATTGATTGTTAACCAAATTAACGCTCATAGATTTTGGTCTTTGATTCTTCATGTATTACATCCGGTGGGCGATTGAACCGTTGTTTGCCTTGTTATCCTTGTAGCACAAATGAAATGAGATCGTGCATTTTTTAAGAGAAAGTCATGGACTAGGAGGGAAACATGCGCGCATATTCTCTCTAAGATTCAAAAGAGATACTTATCCACGATGTGAAAAGAGACGGTTGACCGAAATGAAACAGTTCTGGTAAAGTTCAAACTCTTTCCTACAATGTTTGGCGACGCTCGTACAGTGCTGAACATTTTTCCACTCACATGAGCATATGACAGTGATACACATGCGAGTACAATTGCCACGAACACTTTCCTGCCCCCCCTCCACCCCCTTCCTCGCCCACCTACCCTTTTGCAAGACACAAATCACGACGATTGACTCATTGCTAGCAAGGTCCTCACCCATCCACTTATTGGATGGAAGAAAATCTAAAAAAACCTACGAGGCAGAATGTAGCAGAAACACCAATTAAGACAAACAACCAAAACAGACAACAAAAAATTTGCTCATCATACTTCTTCAACAATTGTGTCGGCATATACTTCATATGACGTAGCATGAGTTATTGAAACCTTTCAATCATGATTTTTTGTTGTTGAGAAATCGGACAAATGTTAGTCCCATCCAAATATTTTGGAGAAAAACATTCACAAATCAGGAAGTGAATAAATGAAGAAAACACTTTGCAAGCATTCCAATAAGCATCCCTAAGGAAACAAAGTATGTACACTGACTTTGAAGTGTATGAAAGAGCCAGGATGAACTCTAACTCATCCAGGCACATTGAAGGAAGTACTCTCGGTAGGGGACTCGGTATTGTGGCATGCTGCCTGCAAGGATGAGCTCAGTGCCATTCGATCGCATAAACTCCATGAGCTTGTCCACCTTCTGCCCAGGCAAAAAGTCGCACAAGCCAATCTGTTCTCTTGCAAAAGGGTATAGCCTGATAGCATAATTGATTGGTACAAAGCCTGATTGACGACCAAGGGCCCCTAACGAGTTGAGGATATCGCTCTCACCAACACCTTTGCACCCGTTGACTAAACGAGCGTAGCGCGTCCTCTGAATGGTGTCCTCATATATGACAATTGAGAGGTGCACCAGATGGATGTGAGCAATGCGCTCCTCAATAGTGCCACATGGTTTAGCCACACAGCTTCAAGGTCGGTGATAAGGTCGAATGCTTTTCCAAGGCCTTGTATGATCGCAAGCAACCTCAAAGGTGTAGGAACCAAGGGATCATTGGCATAATGCCTCCTGTCGGATATGTACATAGCGGTGCCGATTCGTCCTTCTTCATTGGGCTAAAACCTAAGAATCTTGCCGCCATCTTGGTCTACATTGACAATCAATAGATCAAGTCCCCTTTGGTGGGAAATGCAAAGAAGGCCAAGGTGGTGCTCTGAGTTGTCCATGTGATGAAGGACCTTGATCATGTAGCTGTATTTCTCAAGATGGAGATGGTGCGTGACCACCAACGACACACTTTTTTGCCACACTAGGCATGATATGCTTGCATTGTGGGAGAGCAAATCATTGACCTCTCTCATGCAGTTTCCACAGCTGCCACACCCAACACACCAAAGAGGTAGGATATTTTGAAGGTGCATGATTCAGCACAACTTAGTGAGATAGTGGATGTGACCCTGTAGTTGTACCTCATTGGCTCTTTGATGATCTTGGCCACTACCACTTGGTCTAAAATTGTCTTTGTCATCAACCTTCTTGTACATTTCTCATAGTGCCCTTCGGCTGCAATTTTTCATGCACTATGCGAGTGATGAAGTCCACGGTATTTTCAACCTTGTACTTGCTTTTGTCGGTAGTGTTAAGCAGTAGTTGATGGCTACACAGATAGTGAGTCGGCCAAGAGCCTTGATGGGCGCATTGAGACAAACTACGTGTTCCTATTGGATGGCACTGCTATATCATGGTGCAAGGATAAGTAAGATTTTTAAATACGTAGTTTGTTCGAGGTCAAGCATTTTCTCTAGGAGTTGGGCAACTACAACGCTTGTTTTGTGAGTTGTGTCAATGTGTGCATTCCATTCTTCTACACGATGACAATGAGAGTGCTCTCGTGATTACAGAGAAATGTGGTGTGTTCCATATACGTTATTGTTGAGCATCAATTTGTGCATCATTTGGTGGAGTGACGGGTGACATCCGTCATCTGGATCGGCACAAACCTGCAACAGGCTGACATCCTGACAAAGGCAGTGGCACACAAAAAAAGTTAATGGTGGCGATATGTTGTGTAAGGATTCTCCCTTTTCCACTGTGGGGATTGTGTGTGTGGATGGACTGGTGACGAGTTTATTTGGGTGCTTGCGTATGGACATGCGGACCATTGGGTCATGGGGGAGTGTTGTGATGTGAGCCTCCCCCATCTGTACATATAGTGGACTATGACCACTTGGCCGTATCCATACACGCGTAGATCCCTCATGTGGGCCCAGCTGGTGCCAGAAAACTGTCCGATGGTGATATCATCATCCACAGCAACAAGACAGTTGCTATGGCGTCCGGACAACTTGCGAAGGCACTTTCCCCTTTTTCGTCATCCTCTAGATTTTTTTTGGTAGAATAGCATTGGGCCAGATTTTGATGATACCTCATTTTTTGTCCACTAGTCGATGCCATCTCCATGGATGTAGTTTTTTTTTTCGGCTTGAGAACCTGCATCCGTAAGTTCAGACAATTCTCAATTTGGATCCTTGTGAACTAAGTTACAGCTAAAACAACAGATTGGGCCAGATTTTTGGGCAAACTGACACTGTTGTGTGCATCACATGCCATGAATTGCGGCATCAATTTACCCTGTGTACTTGTCAGTTGCCATTTCTCTTTGCAAATTGAAGTTATCAAAGCTGACAAGACTCTGTGCATCTCCCCTAGCCTAACCCTTGTTGTTTTCACACTTACCCTGCATGATAATGTGTTAGGTGACTAGACTGCATTGCTCCATTACCTTCAGCGGAGCTAGAAAGATTACAATCATCCTCTCAAGAGGTGCATTCAAGTACGGTACTATGCTATTCATCTTGCACATCCGTAGGACCTCTATTAAGTTGCATGCCGTGGTGATCGCTTCGTCTCTTGGAGCCTTGCTCTTGTCTTGTGGCATGTGGTTTCTGTGACTACGAGTCATGGGGGACTGTTGATGTTTGAGGTCGTTCTGGTGGCCCCTGATTAATGGGGGGCTACATTATTGTTGCAGGGTATTGCTCCTTAAGGGGGCCACAGTGCCAGATTATTCCATGCAATGGTGAGTAGCCGCCATCTCTATCTTACTGAGTGGTCAGACTTGGCCCCGGGGTGGTGTTGTGGCCTCCTCGACTGTGATGCGAGAACGAGGTGCTCGCTTACCGGCTTCCTCTCGTTTTTCTCTCCCATCTCAAACTCTCTCGGTTGTCGCATGAAAGTTTCTTAGTCCACGAGCTTGCCATGGCGCTCTCGCCCAAGTGGCCACACCCGTGCTCCCTTGCCCTCTTGATCATTCTCCTGTTTCTTCAATAGTAACTACAGGTTGATCAGGGCATCCTTGGCGGGCAATGGCTGTGTGGAGGGCCCTTTACCGTGTGCAACCGTTAAGCGTGCATGTGAGCGTGTAACACCAGCGAAACCCCAGTGCTTGCGGTTGTGGTCTGACGCTCTGCATACCACATGTGCCATATGAGCCTTTGCGGGAGCTTTAAATGAAAGCGAAACTGGTTAGGTTTCTCTTTTGCCCCTCAAGTTTCTCTTCTTTGATCTTTGGAGACTTCTTGATCCGCATCGCTCGATGCATGGTGCACAATTCATTTCAGTTGAGGGCTGTTCCAGGGGCAGGAGGTAGTGTGCTCTTCGTGCGAATGATTTTTCATAGCCCGTTTCCCTTCCACCCAAAGCACACATCGCTTTAATCCCCCAATCACCCTGATATTGCAACACGTCCCAAATGGGCAAAACAGAAACCAATGAAAGTACCAGCTCGCACAATTCTCCTTCAATTGAGAGCCATATTCTTTTCACTTGTGCCGTGCTGGAAGGAACGACATGTTCTTGGCAGCAGAACGGTCTAACGACTCCCATGTGTGTGTGTGTGTGTGTGTGTGTGTGTGTGTGTGTGTGTGTGTGTGTGTGTGTGTGTGTGTGTGTGTGTGTGTGTGTGTGTG
>SZWC01002500.1:133114-147652 GCA_023375785.1 Penium margaritaceum | reverse complement strand
GGTGAGCTGGAGCACTTTGAAGCAGGCGATGCTGAGCCAGAAGGCGCCGTAGGTGGAGAAGGCGGTGGCGCCAAAGGTGTTGTTCTTGGCCATCTCCCACATGCCGGCCAGCAGCTGGCACAGCCCGCCGTAGAACAGACCCAGCCCCACCCACGTGTAGTCCGGCGCCCACCCCGCGTTACGCGCCGACATCACGAACGTCGTCAGCGCAAACGAAGCCAGGCCCAGAGGCGACGGATCGGCGATGGACATCCGCTCCACCACTACTCTGGGGGGAGGACAGTCATCGGCGACGGTGAGTTTGGTGCAGTCCATGTCAGTGCCCACGCTCTCCGCGAGTTCGCCTGCGCACCGTACCGCTGCTGACGATGCTGCTGCCGGCGCCATGATTGCGGGACACGAGGGCTGACTGACGGGACACTGAGTGGTGTCCTGCGAATCGCTTAGTGGGCAGGGTCGGTGAGGGGAATTTCGCTTGGGGAACGGGGCCAAGATCAATATGGGATCTATTCCTTCACAGCTTGCCACAGAGCGTTGGAGTCGCCCTCGTCCGGCTGGAGGCAGGGATCGGCGATCAGAGATCGCTGGGTGACGATCGGAATGCTCCCTTTGGGAGCTGCGCGACTTTGGGGGTGTCCTGCTGCGAATCAAGCGAGTATTGCACAGTGGCGATGGGTAGCGCTTCTGAAGGTTGCTGAGTCTACGGATGGACTGCCTATTGCTTTGACTGAGTTCCGAGAAATGGCAAACTGATGGCGATTTGCAGTAGAGTATGGGAGCTGTTGTTGAGTTGGAGGGAACACGATGTTCGGGATGATCTTGGATATGGATCTTAAGCGGACCGCCGCGAGAAATGCGCGTCGAGGCGCAAGACCGCTGAGGTAGGAAGCGCTGAAACGACAAAAGCGACCTCGGTGCTGCAGCCGGCGGCTTGGGTAGTGACGTAAGCAAACACTGACCACAGCGTTCAATGCCGGGGTTCATCTGATGTTCGTCAGCTGGTCGACCAAACTCAATTTGAAAATCAAGGGTTTAGGTCCAAAAAGCTGGGAACTAAAGCGCACGAACAGAAACATTTTAACCTTCTGGATGTTCATTTCCTCATTCGCAGGAGGCATTTCAACGCATGTGCTCAGGTGTCACACGTGGCAGATCTCAGCGGTGTAGCCAAGATGGAATACCGTAGTTGGTGTCGCTGTGAGAATTTCCAAATGAAAGTGGCTCCGGTGTTTTCGGGGACACCTCTCGACATCTTTCTCACTGTTTCGCTCACGTTACATCGCGTCCATGCCTTACCTCCAATCGACCATTCCATTTGTATCTGGGAAAAGGAACGATTCCATTGCTGGCCTATCCTTGCTAACGTTGGACGAACCCAGGGACTTCGTTGCAGACAGATGGGGCATTTGAGCTGAGATGGGCCGCAGGTGGGAATTGGTGAATATGGGTGAGTACGGGTGAAACAGTTTCGCTCACCCACGCACGTCCGCAACGATCCGTTCTGCTTTGTCTTGCGTCATCGGACAGAGGACGCAGTGTGTCAGGAGTTGAGTGGATCGATGAAGTGGGTTTAACCTCACTCACCCATTCCCACCTGCGGCCACGATTTAGCAATGCGCAGTGAAGGCAGCTTTCACAACCGATGCAGGTCGAGTGGCATCGACCACAAATTCAGAAGTAAAGCAAATTTTCATGGCATAAACTATGACGTCAGGGAGAAAATTACACAACGGGGTCCGGAGACAGGTCATACAAACCACAGCTCAGGGTTCCGCGACGGCTGGGCACTGTTGTCGACTCAGCATGCCAGCGCTGCAAACCATCTCCAGCATAGGCCACCGCATCGCAGGTCACAGATTGAGGGCGTACCAGCCAACCCGGGCTTTCTGACGTGGATCGTAAAAGGTCTCCACAAGTGGGACGCGGAAAGCAGGGCTTGGGGTCGATTTCACGAGACCGCNACTGAGATTTAACTTGGCCAGTAAGTTGACTGACGTACGATGTTAACATCGCCTTGGAAAAAGACAAATCCACCACTTACATTATGACATTCATCAATACATTCTGCATAAGAATGACGACAACTATCACCGATGGTACGTTGAAGTAAGAGAGAAGCCCTAGTTTAAATGCGCATACATAACAAGTCCCTATTTGGGGTTCACTAAGCATAGAACCAAACAATCGTGGCACTAAAATGCTTAGTAGCCGGGGTCCAATTGACTCAAGATACGAGTCATAAGTTCCATCGCCGAGCATGTACACAAAGTTCCAATTAAAAAAAAAAGGCTTGACACTACTCTTTTACAGTGCATATTTCATTTGCGTCCACAAATCTTCAACAAATACAAATCCAACATGGATGAAAAGATTTGAAAGGAAACCAAATCGATGCTCCTAACTTCACAGAATCGGATGTGCAATTGCTGTACAGAAACCCGCAGCAAAATATGCATGGCAATTGTAATTGGTGTTTAGTAACCCACAACACCGTGGAACGACACCAACACATGGACTATTCCCAAAAAAAGGGGCCTAATGCAAAAGCTTTACGATATAGTAAGAGGACGCATACAAGAAAACAATACTACATACTTTGGTATAAGAAATGGTACAATGTCTTCAGTCCTTTTGTCTTTTATTTGGTCAACCCTTTGGCAACTTGGGTTCCTCCACTACATGTGTGAGAGGAAATGTAGGAGCAAGAGATAGAATCACCAAAGTGACATATTAGATTATAAGTTTCTCTACTAGTGGGTCCTTAAAGGTGTCTCCAAAGGCAAAAAAATGTTGAATGTACCAGGTTATCTACGTTGATTTTCTTGTAAAATTCTTGCACTCAAAGCCCTATAAGACATGAAAATCATGCAAGATTATCACGAAGTGTGATTCTATTGGAAAGTTAGGTATCTTTAGGAATCTCACTAGTAACTCTAAAACTCATTCATGGAAACGACTATGCAAAGTACATTCTTAACATATGGAGACAATCCAAGTGAAAACATTGCATTTGAATCCATATGTTTTCCTTCTTCATTCAAGTTAATGAGTGAATATATTTCATTTACTTAACTAACTATTTGAAAATTCTATAGATATCCATATCTAACTTGTAAATACATGTTGTTTCCAGCCATGGAATGTAGTGGTAAGGTATCCACACTCTCGTTATAGACTTGATTTGCCTCCATAACCTTTTCTCTAATGGTGTCTTGACAATCATGAAAATGTGTTTTTAAGGCATCAAATATTCTAGAAAGTCAACGTGGTGGTCACATAAGAACGCATATAGGCGGACCCTTGGAACCATCTCACGATAGGAATGTGCATCCTAAGGGGCACTACATTATCGGCACACCCCCATATTTTGATTTTTGCATCCATGCCCATAACAAGTAAACATGCCTAGTAAGCCTATCATTATTTTCTTATAAGCTTTTAGCTGAGCGGAATCCAGTGGCATTAGAATAATGTAAAAAACTATCTCATTTCCCTCAATAAAGATAAAGCTTGAATGATGCCTCCTTTTTGCAAAGTTTTTTAACGTGGGATCTTCCACGTTATGGTGTTGTCTAGAAATGAAACCAACCCCACTTCATATTACCAAATTTCAAAGACGGTTATGTAAATTTAATGGTGCCAACCTATGTGACCTAAAAACGTGCCATAGACGGAACTTGTTTGGGTATGTTTCTCTATGCAACTTCAATGCAAAGATGAATCTATGAGCAATAATAAAAGCATCATGACATTGTGGTTACAATAAGAAATAACCTTAGGTCACACGCATGAGAATTCACTTTGTTATGAGTGTGACCTAAGACTCTAACTTATGATCAACATTCCCTCACTTGCTCTCATGGCAAAGGTTCCATTGAAAATAAATTCATATTGAAGTAAGAGAAGATCAAATCTCTGTGAAAAGGAAGAACTCATATGACAGGAAGGAAAGGGGAAGGAATGTAGCGCACACATGCTTTGTGCCATTAGAATCAATGTTTCTCTATTGAAAATCCATTTTATGCTTATATTGATCACAAAAGGGACATGCCAGAGTCTAGTTGGACTCTCACCAGCGAAGCATTTCTTGGACAGATCAAAGATAGGAAGAGTGTTGTGAAGGAAATCTATTATGTCACTCCTCCCGTACTCTAAAAAGAAACTACTGAATCCCATCATGAAATGGATGATTAATTGATTCATGTGCAATAAATCGAAATAAATACACTTTGAATACACTTTTTATGTAGAGAAAAACATACAACGAGGACATTTCCATGAAAAAAATCGACTGTAGAAACTTTTTCTTAATTTTTTTTTTAAGACTGAAGTTCATACATAAGTGTGTGTGAAAGAACAAAAAAAATTCCATGATGTTTCTTCACAACATGGGTCACAAAAAAATCACAACAAACACTTTAACAAACATAATGCATGAAAAAACCTAGTGGTGCTTTCATTAAACAAATACTTGTAGTGTACCTTTCATGTTATCAATGGACCATTAAAAACCGACCTTTGTTTTACTTTTTTTGTGCAAAGGGATAAAGTGAAGTTTTAGGAATGTGTTAGACAAAATGAAACCCAGTGGGTAGGTCAAAGTTGTATAGTTGTTTTAGTTGTAATTTGTTAGTATCATCAATGTGGTGCTACTCGAGTTTAAATGAAGAGATCCTGGTTAGCTAGATCCCCCCTTCCTCCAAGAAATTGAGATTGTATTAGGATTATGTTCTTTAGAGTTGCTTTCGTTTCCTTTTTAAAAACTAGTGTATTTCAGTAAAGGTGCAGACATGCAGGTCCGTAATTCTTGAAACCATTTACGCTCTTGATACACTCGTTGATGTAGTTCCCAGATACAATCACGGATTTCATGTTGAGGGGGGAATTGAGATGCTATCATTGTGTGTTCAAAGTACATTAAAATGTGCTATTATACTCTTCTAGTCAATAGCATAAACCGAAGAAGAGATGTTCAATGCTCTGAAGTGGAGGCCAAAAAGAACATAATGTAGATGTAAACAAGTATGTGTTTTTCTTGTGTAACAAACACATCCTTCCATACATTCCTACACTGAACTTGTCCAATTTTGGGGTGTCCATGTATTTGGACCCCCTATAATCTTGAAGATTTCTTTCACTAGTGTGTTACATACATTACTTTGAGAAGCCTTCTTCTTTTAAAAATTGTCCTTGGAGGGAGGTGCGTATATGATGATGTACAAGTGAAAAGGATTTTGTTTCCAAAGTTTACTCATTAATGTACTTCCTTGATACACGTGATGGTTTTGTGGAGGGCAGGGGCGGGGGAGTTGGGGTCATTACATAGCTAGTTCGAAGTACATAAAGCACTTTGTGAAAAGCTCTATAGATGGTTACGTTAACTAAGCAAGGGATGTTGAGATCAAAGAATTGACAAAACACGTGCTCTTTGCGTGAATGTACACAAGTCCATTTCGTGGCCTATAGAATATGATTACCCTTACACATGTAATGCACTCCTCCACTTGGGGGGGTGGGGCACCTCCAATTTTCCTATCATTCAAGAAGTTGTAATTGTTTTTGGATGATTTATTAGAGATTATGGTTATTGGAGAGTGTTTTAAACTAGTGTATAAGAGGAGAGGTGTGAACATGCAAATGCACAGTTAAGAAAAACAATTGTTTCCAAAACACACACGACATGTTTTCTTTACACACTTAGGAGTCTTCTAGGAAGAAGGTAAGGTCATGTTTGAGTTGCATTACAGAAGGGTTGAAGTAAACTAAGCTTCATTTCTACCACAATATAGGTATTAATGTATTAAAAAAACGTCATATGTTGAAAATTAATAATTAAATACTACACAAAAAATATTTACACGAGGCTATCTTATTTTGTGTTTAACCATAAGCGTACCCTTATAGTTTAGAAATGTACTTGTTCACATTTTGGAATGTCGTTGCATCCATACCCTTCCCCCTTAAAATTCTTTGGAATGGTGTGTAAGAGAGTGTACTAAGCAAATAACTTGAACTATTGTTTTAGAAAGGAGGTGTAGACATGGTCATTTACCAGTCTGAAAAAATTCTTCCTCCATCACACTCCTTGATACTGTTTAGTAAGGTACTCATGGGTTATGCGAGGTAGGGGGGCTTGTTCTTCAAGAAAATCACTCCCAACACCCTCAATGAATACAACCCTTAGGTAAAACATGGAAGAATATTGATGGAAATAAGGTTTTTATCAGATTAGACAATATATCACACAAAAAAACATAACACAACCAATGTATGATTTAAGAACCATGTATAATCTTCTTTGGAAGAAATGAAATGTATAAAAGTCCTTCTGAAGTGGAAGAAAAGATATTCAAAACATGAAATTGATATACTTATGTACAAAAGATTAAGATGACTTATACTAGATAGATCATCTAAAACATATCAAACACCTTCATCATCAATCATGTGCTTGTTTAATGTCTTGTTTGGGTTGCTCTCTCCGTGTGGATTTGTTTCAAGTATTTTGAAGGTTAGTTAATGAATTCAGTAATGCAATTATTGTTTGCTGGATTTTTTTCAATTAGTTTTCTATGTTATGCAATTCATAAGAGAATCTTTGAAATTACTCCAGTCTTTGATTTCTCAAATACAAGATTTTTTCAAACTAATAAAAGGTGAAACCGAAAACAAGAGAGTACATTGCTGAAGTGTATCTTGTATTTGAATCTGTGGATTATGAAAACGTTAATGAGGGTAAGATATCATTGAAAATTAGACCTTGACATTTATGCATTCCAAAAAATTGATCCCCCTGCTTATAACTCGTGTACATCAGTGTGTACTTTGTCCCATTTGTGATATGAATGTTGCATTGGCACAACAACTACCAACGCACATTAACCAGCCTTACCCACGTTAGGCAAGGGGATAATGGTTCCTTGTACCTAAAATGAAATTCACCTTGTAATGTGATTGAAACAAATGTAAAATGTAGGTGAATGTTCTAACGTTTTATTCTCTTCTCATAGTTGAGGTTACAACCACCACTGTTCAGCCAAGGTAAATAAGACAAGATATCTGAGAAGTAATACATGAGTCTAACACCATGGTATAATTGCAACATTAACATTGTTATGCAAATCATTGGTTTTAGCACATAAGATTATCTTTTAACATTTTCTTATTCAACACATAATGCCTGATGTGAATATTGCATTTACCAATTGCATTTCATTACATTGTAAAGAAACCATGAAAACAAGTGAAATGATGCATTCTTGTTTCATCAATGCATTAGGACACACTGTCTTCTTTAAGTTGTTTTGTTTTGGCTCTCTTTAACAACCTTGGCATCCTCAGCAGTCTACCATGCTTCAACATCATTTATTCTGAGTGCATTTAGAACATCATTCCAACTTGTCATATAGGCAACGTTTTTCCACTAGTGCTTTTCTTCCTCCACCATCCTCTTCTTCTGTAGCCTTTATCTCACCTTCACTTACATGCTTCAATCGTATCCCACCTGATGCCCTTCTTTCATCTACACACTTACCACTTATTCCTTCTTGAGTCCCTCTTTTTGTTCTTAGTATAGCTCGATCATTTCCTTTATCAAAAGTCACTACACACCTACCCATATCCTTTACCAGAAATCACTATACATTCATCCTCCTTGATGAATTTTCTCGTTTTTGTCCTCATAAAGGCGATGTTATGAACAATGGTAAGTCTTGTTTGACTACATCTTAAGATTTCATGTTCATGTGCTCCTTATATGGATTTCGTATACACAGTTTTTGAACCTTTCACTCCACATATACCCTCCCATACTCCACCATCTATTCATAACATCATTTTACACTTATCCTTTTTTTCCTTGTTATTTCATTCATGGCACACTCTGAAGATAGATGGCTTGTAGTGTCATGCGCTTATAATTTACAAACTATTAAGGGTGGGGATTATTCTGCTTATTTCTCTATTAAATCTAGTGTAGCTGATTTTGGATTTCTAAGAACATGCACGGAGTTCAGGTATTTTCTGCTCAAGTTTTAGAGTTCAATAATGGAGTGTTTTGTGCCTTTTTAGGCTAGATTTGCTTATGTCATCTAGGTCTTAGTGAGGGAATGGACTTGACAGCTATATGATCTTGTGTTATGCATGTACAAGGGATTTGCATGCATATTGTCTAAGAATAATGAGCAGATTTGGAGTTTGACTACACACTATTTGGTATAGAGCTTTGTCCATTGAGAATTGGGTTAAACTCCTCTCGATAGTTTGAAGTGCATAACAAGGGGTGCAACATGAGCACCATTTAGCAAAAATATGCAAGTACGAAAGTGAGGACCACTCTGCATTCATTTATTCATGCACGACCAAGAACTACATCAATCCATGCATGCATGAGTCATTTGTCTCATGCATAACAAGAAGTAGAGATTACACTACATCACTATAGCAATGCAAGACTCAAAAACAAGAGGTGCTGCAAAGCAACTACTTATCGGAAGGTTCCCATGCTTGAAACGATTTCACTTATAGGCTGAAATTTCTACTCAATTTGATAGCTTGCAACTTGCTAGCAAGATGCCCTAAAAGATGACTAGCCCGGCAGTCCTCATCAGACATTTTAGTCTTCAACCTACTTCTCCGCTTGAAGTTAACCACGGCATCTTCCATTAGTTCTTCACATCACTTAAGCTTAGAAACTTTGCAAACTGTTTTTAAGACCGTAGTAAATCATAAAACAATTTGCTGACTTGGGTAGGAGGACGCTCCCAACTACCTAGAAGTTTGACAACCACTCTTTCATGGCCAGACTACGTGTAAGGTTGAAGCTACTCTGTTGCACCTTTCTTTCTAGTCATTTCCCAATGGTGGAACACATAATGTGTCTAAGCATGAGTGTCCTAAGTTTGTCTCTAACTGAGTTGTGTTTGATGTTTTGTCTCTTTTAGTAAAGTTCTCATGAATGATAGTCATCTGTCCCAACATTCTTCTTGTTCAAGTATTTACTATATTTGTATTTGCCTTCCAAGAATAAGAGTCCATATAGCAAGGAACCTAGCCCCAGCTTCACCCCACCAACATCAACACATATAATTCACAAACTGGCATGAGTCTAACATGTGGAGGGTGCTAACATGGAGGTGGTTCTGATGTGCCATGTGGAGCAGTTTCTTGAAGGAGAATCCACCCTCATTATTGAAGGAGGCTTTATGCTTATAACATTACCTTAATTGCAAAATTTAGAATCACAAGAAATTGCACTAAATGTTATGAACCCATTTCTATTGCATCATTACTGATGTCATGCAAGTATCACGTACCTTGTTCAGCAACTATATTTGTGAATGAGATAACAGAAATGGTTGCCCTTATTAGCTTTAGCTTTATCCATCCATTTCTTTTATCCCTTTTCTTCCTCCACTACAAGTACATGAACTGATGTTGTCCATGCATGCACCATCTTAGCCTTAATATGAAGGTCATTACCAAATTTGTGTTGAAACAAATGGCACACAACATCATCTTATAATCACTATAATGACGGCTATCTGGCACACTTTGAGGCTCTTTAGGAAATGGTCAAAGATGTTTTCCTCATCTGATGAAGCTTGCATTTGTGAGGCAATGATTTAATGAACATGCATATAGCAACCAAAAAGTGTTAACAACCTAACATAAAGTCACTGACATCACCAAAAGATTGCATTAGTGAATGATAGATGTGTGTCAAACATTTCGTTCTACCATGTGTGCGACATTAACTTCTTAAAGTAAAACATGACGAATCCTGCAAAAGGTTACAAAACAAGAAGGACCAAGCGGTCCTTCGCTCAAATATCATTTAATAACAAGTGGAAATTCTAAGAACAACACCCTTGCAATGTCATTTTTGGCTACTAGGCTTTTACATTCTAAAACCTTTCTTTTTAATTTGGATAGGCAACATCAACTCTTATCCTGCGGTAAGTACCCTTAGATGTAATACATTAAAAGCTACAAAACACGCCTTTTTCTTTGCAATATTGGATGTGGGTTACTTTTCATGGAAGAGAGGATAAAGGAATAAAGTTTGTGTGATAAGGATTATCATCACTACGTTGCTATGGTCTTCGATCACATCACATGTGTTGCTCAACAGCACGCCAAAAGTACAACAAAAGAAATCTAACTTCTTTGAAGAGTAGGAAGAGCCTATTGTAAATGGTCCAAGGCAAGTTTGAAAGATTTTTAATGGAAATAATGCTTTGTTGGAAGGTTCCAGTCCAAATATGTAAGGTTATGTGCTCATAAAAAAGATTTGGAAGATGGTATTGACAAAGATGTCAGTCTAAGAATGGATATGGGGCTCCAGTCCCTGGATTTGTTGGCCATACTTTGATGGTTTCTGAGAAATAAACCTTCCTTTTGCCTAACCAGGCTTGCATTCAAGTGCTTCAGAATGACAACAAGCAAACACAAAAACTATGAACATGCTTTTACATGCTACTAAGTTCTGCCAAAACTTTTAACCTTGAATGATTATGTTTCAACAAGGTTCATGATTAAGTTTTGATGCCCACATTCAAGATCTTGACTTTCTCACAATGTGATGATGCATGAGAATTTTATGGTAAATTGATCTTTTCAACAAGGGTAACTGAAGAAGTGAGCATGAAGAACCTTTTAGAAACACCCATATAAGACAAAAAAAATGTAATTATCAATTGCTTGATCGATGCATTAGATGCATGAAACCAATAATGTAAGGATCAGCCAATAGATTGTTGGGTCGCATGGACGTCAATATGATCACAGACGTCCATGGATTTCATATTATTTGCTATCATATTCCATGCTTTCATGTCATGACGAATAGGAAGCTTACTTTGCAAGGCTAGTTTTCAAAAGTGTTAGTATGGATATTAAACTAAACAAAAGCTACTGTATTTAACTAAGGATGGAAGGCAAAGTAAAACCTTTTTGATTTTCATTTGAGAGTGAACAATGCTCATGTCTCTCAAGTGGCAAATTTACACAAACCTAATGAATGAATTCTTCTCTCTTATCCAATCACCACTTAGCACCAAATGATTGCACAAATGTTGAAAGTTGAGACTGAAATCCTACAATGCAATATGTCTATTGTCATTTGGATAGTGTTGCAAGGGGGGGTTTTCATTACATTGGTGTTCAAAGAAATCCCTAGCCAAACTAATTCCACATTTATATGGATTGGTGTTATTCGGCCATTGTGATGCAATCACCTTAGTGCCTTAGGTGTGCACGCACTCCAGAATTATTTTTTGTGTGAACCCATCAAAGTGGAATAGTTGTCAGAAGTAAATATCTAAAAAGCATGAATTGTGGATGATACGAGAAACATCTAAAAAGCATGAATTGTGGATGATACGAGAAAAAAATGAAAGAAAGCTATGAAAGTGTTTGATGACATCTTAAGGTTTTCTGATGTTATGAGGTTTGCTCAAACATGCTTTGAAATTTATAGATCATTTAAAATGTTGTCAAAATTTACCTACTACATTATTGGTTATATTGAATGAAATTTCAAATCTCCAAGCATCCATTCTTGTAAGTAATGGTAAGGGAAGATTTTTCATGCTTGTTTTAAAGCATGTTGTGGTAACACCTTTGACACTTTTTACTACATTCAAGTAAAAAACATTAATGTTATACCCATTTCAAAACTAATTCCGCCAATTCAGACACTTTTGTTTGGTCTTGAAGTGATTATGTTGATGTTTTGAAATTTCATTTATTTCGATGAAACTGAACATGTTCACTACATTTCTTGAAAATGTTTGTATGCAATTTTGACTTATGGCATCATTTGGATTTGAAATCACTTAAATGTGTTATGGTGCCCATCTGATAATTTTGAATAAGGTTCAAGGTTTATTTTTGTTTATTCTTTGAGATAGGGTGCTGTAAAACACAAATGTGCGCATTCAAAAAACTAAAGTCCAACATGACACTTAACTTGTCTTCAAAATCAGAATGTTTTAACATTTATACTGTTTTTAAAACTTCAAATTAACCAATTGTTTCCTTTCAAATTCATTTTATAAAGATTAGTAACCATTTATATGACACTATCATGATTTTGTATCTTTGTTATCATTGCTATAGAAAACAGAGTGGGATCATGTGTATGATTACATTGACGGTATAGATGAACGTTTTTATTGAACTTAGTGAACGTGCATCGAAGATGTTGCAAATACAAAAGATTCATAAGTGTATTTTGTAAAAAATGACAACATGCTATATGTAAGTACACATGAAGGAAGTCAATAACCCTAAGCCAAATGCTTGTGGCCACCTTAGAATTGATCCATATGTGGCTTAAGCCTTATTAGAATTTGTGTCATAAAGCCTTGAAAATGATCAAATCAATGTGTTTGTATTGTGATTTGCTCTAGCAAAAAATGTGAGAAAGATTGATGAATGTAAAAATATTAAATTGTTTATCCATACGTACTAGTTCAATGTATTGTGGTTTTAATTTCTCTTTAATCTATGTGATGGGAGCTACAAGTCGTACCAAAAGTTCTTTCAAAGTGATGAGTGTTGAAATGATTTGGTAAAACAAAAAGGGTTTAACTTACATTTCATTTGAGATTGAAACACATGTATGAAAGCTTCCGGAATTGATCGGTACGAGTTTTGAACATTTTAGACACTTTTTTGGGCCATGTGCGCACACAAATTTGAAACAAATTGTGACCAATTGAACTAGTAGATTGAAGCCTTTATGAAGTCTCATTCATGCCCTTGTCTTATATATTATTGTACATTAGACAATGCTAAGATCATTTATGGTTAATCACCCCTTAAACATTCACCCTTCATTCAGTGTATATGTCCAAAGTAGTCACTTGGAAGTTTCATGGTACCTTTGTGGACGTTACGTCACAATTTCATTTTCCTAGTTGTCCATAGACAGAATAGTGTGTTATTATTCTTCAACATGGGAAAGAACGTGGAAGGATCTCAATGAAATTTTCACTACCTAACAAAAACTATGGTTTAGCGATTCACAACTCTATCTGTATATCCCGTTAAAGCACCTATATGTGTACATACACATAAATTTCACTACATCTATAAACACGTAATAGCCGTATTTGTGAACTTGGAAGGTCGTCAGACCATTAGACGTTTACGAGGTTCGATGTGCCCTACTCGGGCTCCCGCTCTGCCCTGGTCGAGTGGGGCTCGGTACTGTGCTGACTCGGCAAGTTGCTTCGCTGTTTTTTTTTGTTTTTTCCCTTGTCCATCGACGACTAGCGACAAACGTCGTGGTCGACGACTAGCGACAATCATCGTGGTCGGCGGTCGTGGGGGGGGGAGATGGGGTCCCGACTATGTGGCTACTAATGTGTATAATGACTGCGACACATATTTATGACATTGAGTAGTCGACGCTCGTCGTTCGTCGATCGTCATCTTTGTAAAGGGAACCATATCATAAGTCGTCGATCGTCGATTGTCATTGATCGACGGTCGACGAGTGTTTTGAGATGTCTACTCCAAATACACTTAGTGTATTTTTCACTTGTCTGTCAGATACACTTACCATATACACTCCCCCAATACACTTTACCCTTTTTGGGGGGGGATCTCCAACTCCTATGTTGTCTCCCTTCCCAAAGGGTAAAGTGTATTGGGGGAGTGTCTATGGTAAGTGTATCTGATGGACACGTAAAAAATACACTAAGTGTATTGTACACTTAGTGTATTCAAGTATCGGTTGTCCACTACACTCCCCTGCTACACAACCCTAATACACTCGTCATTTCTGGGGGGGGGGGAGATGGGGTCCCGACTATGTGGCTACCAATGTGAAAAAAAGGCTGTGACACATATTTATGTCATCGGGTAGTCGACGGTCGTCGATCGTTGATCGTCATCTTTGTAAAGGGAACCGTGTCGTAAGTCGTCGATCGTCGATCGTCATTAATCGACGGTCCATGAGCGTTTCAAATTTCTACTCCAAATACACTTGTGTATTTTTCACTTGTCCGTCAGGTACACTTACCATATACACTCCCCCTATACACTTTACCCTTTTGGGGGGAGGGGGGATCTCCAACTCCTATGTTGTCCCCCTCCCCCCAAGGGTAAAGTGTATTCGGGGAGTGTCTATGGTAAGTGTATCTCATGGACACGTAAAAAATACACTACGTGTATTGTACACTTCGTGTATTCAAGTATCGGTTGTCCAATACACTCCCCACCTACACAACCCTTATACACTCATTACTTCTGGGGGGGGGGAGATGGGGTCCCGACTATGTGGCTACCAATGTGTATTATGGCTGCGACACATATTTATGTCATCGAGTAGTCGACGGTCGTCAATCGTCGATCGTCATCTTTGTAAAGGGAACCGTGTTGTAAGTCGTCGATCGTCGATCGTCATTGATTGACGGTCGACGAGTGTTTTCAGATGTCTACTCAAAATTCACTTAGTGTGTTTTTCACTTGTCCGTCAGATATGCTTACCATATACACTCCACCAATACACTTTATCCTTTTCGGGGG